>PNEQ01056960.1:0-33300 GCA_003012365.1 Medauroidea extradentata
CTTGTATATTTTTCTAAATTTGATCAAAATTGTAACATTTAATGGCGTTACCAGAAATAAACAAACATGTATGGGCAACTTATGTTTTCTACCTGACATCTAAAAAGATTAAATAATAGTAGCTTATTTGGTTACTGCAAACTGAAGTTGCAAGAGCTTATTACAGTGCAAGCAAACATATTTAAACTTTAATAATAATAAAAAAAATGCTAATTCATGCAAGAATTATTACAATTATTTTTCGTGTTGTCTTTAATTTGGTTCTGTACTATCAGATCATAAAGCCGTATAGTTTAAGTTTCCAGTTGCAGACTATTAAACAAACTTACCTTTTGGGGTAGGCCTACCTTTGAAATATCAGTGTTAGCCTATTATAGTCATGTGACTATTGTAGGTTATATAGCAAAAATTTGTGCTCTCACAACCTAAACGGAAATAATAAATCAATAAAAAGCGTAAGTAATAAACAAACATGGGTAGGCCTAATTGCCCAGATCAGGTTTAAATATTTTGTTGATTAATTAACACATGTCATCAAACCAGTACACTTTAATGACCGGGAAATATATAGACATACGTCTTCTGGCCGTTTCTTTTGGTAATATGTAGGCTTAAATTTTTGCAGCTGACGGTAAGCACAAAATCTCACATGGACTTTATATTAACCACTTACTTGCTTAAAACAAAAAAACACTGACTTTCTTACAAAAAGAATTTATTGAGCCGGCACCTTGAAAAAGCATGTTTACATAGAACACTACAACAAGAACCGTAGGTGTTTACCCACAAATTCAGTTAAAATAAAAGTTAGGTAATATTTTTAAAATTTTATGTAGCACTTTTGTCTGGACGGATTACGTACTTCTTATTTAGCGAATGTTTTTGTAGACATGCCAGCTGAAGTTCCTGTCTTCCGAATCACATCTTAATATACCGTTGTCGTTAGCGATTACAAGCCACGTATTTTAATCCCTGAATTACAATATATTACAATTACATACATGCACAAAATATGAAAATAACACCGTACAAGAATCACAAACGAACACTATTTGCGAACACGAACACACGAGAAGCTCAACCTGAAACACTCGCAACGCAAATGGCCGCTCTTTGTTTTGGTTGCCGGACGTCATAATATCCCATTGGCGATTACAGGCTGGGTTTTATAATCCCCACATTACAATATATTACATATATGCACAGAATAATAAAGTTAACACATTATAAGAATCTCAAACACACGTGAACGCTGTAACGCTTCACACTCGCAAATGGCCGTGCTTTGTTTTGTTTTGGTTACAGGTCGACTGATAATGGTGCGGTTATTTGTAATTAGCTATAAAATTGCGCGATTTGAATATAATAAAATAGTTAACTTACTAATGCTGGATACGAAGCCGTGTTATTATATTACGTTTCCTCCAAAATGCGTACTTATTTTTCACGTATAATACACACTACTTTCAGCGTCGGCGATGGAAGGTAACCGATTTGTTGATCAGGGCTGCCACTACTACTTCATTAGGTCATACGGTCACGTCCTGTTGTTTTAAATGGTTGCCACGTGTCTGGCACGTGTAAAAAATATTGGTAGCATAGGCTGTCAAAACACGGAATTCTTACATGGGATGGACAATAGTACCTAATAATATTTGATGTTCTGGTACAGTTTCAGTCTTATCTGTGTTTTTATAAACTACTAAAATTTTGATGGCCATAGCATAGGATTTGGACATAGAATAAGAAGGAAAGTTGAAATTTAGAAGTACGTAAAAACTATCATATTGTGAATCAAATCTGAATAATTAAATTAAATACTGGCAGCTGCATACTAACCCCTAAGTTTCAACTCTGTTGGGAACGGAACACAGGAAAACTTGTGCTATTTGAATTCAACTACGTATACCTAAGAACTAATAATTACAATTAAGTTTTCTCTAAAATAGGATTTTTTTCTGTAAAGTGTACATAAATATATTTTTCTTTTCACATTAATCTCAAATTTACACTTCTATTATCTTTTTATAGTAATTTATATTCTTATACATGACTGAAATTGTGGCTGTAATGTTCGTCTTTATTATAAATCAGATTTTTCTACTCTGTTGTTAGGCCTATATTCACAAAACTCTATCAATTACTTAGATTTTATTGTTACTTGTATTTTAGGTATACATACATAACAATTCTTTTATAACATTTACAGAAGCTATTGACGTTATTTTTTTTTCTTACAAGTGAACTGTACTGAGAATAAATTATACTACTCAGTGTTCTCCCCAGCACAAGTTTAGAGCTGGGTGGTTCACGAGACCAGCTAGGTGCATCGTGGAATAAGCTTGATGGTGTTGATGGGAATATCTGTTTCTTAACCGGGTGGTAGAGAAAACTAGCTGGGTGGGGTGCCCGGCAAAATGGACCTGGGGAGAACACTGCTACTGATAATTACCTTACTATACGGATATGTATTTTGTGTTTGTAGACAGCAATATAAATTTTGCAGACTCCTTAATACTTTTATGAAATTTTATTTTTTTTTCTTACAAGTGAACTGTAATGAGAACAGATTAACCTAGTGGTTATTATCTTACTATATAGATATATGTTTTAACTTGTACATAACATCCAGTCCTTCATTTATCCTTCAGTAGAGCATTAACTTGAATGCTGTAGAACTTGCCTTTAGAATACCTACAATATTGTAGAAAAACAACAAAAAGGTATAATATAGACAATTTAACTGGAATTACAATCTAGGAATACAATTTACAAAGAATAAAACTAAAGGTTTGGTAACATAACACTTTGCCAATATAATTTTGCTGCCTTTATTAATTGTTTTGTATTGCATACAAGCTATGGACCTTTTCGTATAAATGTTTGCACCAAATATATTTTACATATTTCTATTTGAAGTTAGATAGAAAGATGGATTGGAGAATTCAAATAGTTTACTTTTAAATTTTGCAAACTGACTAATGGATTTTAGAACTTGAGGTAGCATATTGAACAATCTTACACCAGAATTATTTACAGACTTAGTTGTTCTTGTGTGGAATGCTCTAGGGTAATGGAAATTTTGGTTAGCACGAGTGTAGTGATCATGATAATCAATTTTTTTTGTACTAAAAATAAACAATATTTTGTAGAGATAAATACATGGGACAGTAAGAATATGAGCTGATTTGAATTTTTCTTTGCAGCTATCCATGCGATTCATATAGAATATGATTCTCATAATTTTTTTCTGCAGCATAAAGACTGACTGAAGGTTTGATTTGCTTTGTCCCCAGAATATTATTCATAGCTAATGTATGTGTAAACATAAGCATAATAGGCTGACCAAAGATATTGACTAGTGGTTATTTATGAAAGTGCTTTTAACATATAGCTAGCACTGTTTAGTTTATTTAACAATAATCCTGTATGCTCATTCCAAGACAAATTTTTGTCTATTACAACTCCAAGAAATTTGGTGTGCCTAACTGACCTGAGTTTAGTATCATTTACGTAGTCCAAAATTAACATTTAGCTCCTTAGATGAAAAAAGTGAATAAAATTAGTCTTATTTAAGTTGAGTAGCAGTTTGTTTGATGAAAACCATAAGTTTAGCATGCACAGAGTTGTTCTGGCAATATTCTCAATGTTTGAGCCCTTTTCTGTACTGATTATAAAATTAGTGTCATCAGCAAATTAAGTAATACACATCCGGGAGTTGGAGATTTATGTAATTTACGTAAATAAGAAAAAGGAGTGGCCCCAGTACACTCAGGCCTCCAAGTCTGTCACTTTTTGTGGTCAGTGTCACTCACTTTTTTCAGTACGTGGTCATTATTTCCACTTTTTTTCTATATTTTTAGTTGGTTTTTGTAATTAATGCTGTGCATGCACTTATAAATGTATAGGTTTTTTTTTTTTTTTTTTAACTTGTGTGAACAAAATAACAGGCTGATGTTGGTGCAGAGGATTTATGTCTGAAGGAACATTTAAATGATGTCCTTATAATGAAAAGTGCCATGAGAATGTTTGCATATTCAATACACTATGGAAAAAAAAAAAAATTAAAATAGTTAAATAAAATATTAAGAATAGCTAGCTATTCATAATATACTGGTCAAACTATTGACTTTGAAGAAAAAGTTTATTGAAAAATTTTTCTACAGAAGTTTGAAGTGTTTGTACATAAAGAAAATTGTAGTTTACTGATTTTGAAGTATTCCTTTTTGGGTTTGATTAAGGTTTGTTAGATATGTTTTGGTTAGACTAGGTTATTTTACCTGTAAATTTTTCACTTTTTGTTGGTTTAGATTATGTATGTAAGGTTAGTATGATACAGATAACCTATCCCAATGAAAAGTGAAAAATTTTAAGTGTGGAAAAATAGAATTTTTGTTACATAATACTAATATTAGCATCCATAGAAATTTTTTTCTGTAATAAATTATGATATAAAATAAATAGTTTAGCTGGTATGCAATGAGTAGTTATTCTTAATATTTACCAGAAAATGTAGTACCTCAACTTTAAATTTAAAATGTTTTGTTGTTGTTCAGTGCATAGCATTAGTGTTTCATGACATAAATTTTATTTAATAATTTTTAGGATATAACGCAAACACTTGTGTTCCAATTTGTCTTCACTTAAAATTTTTTCTATAATACTGGTTGTCTTTCAGTTACTCTTGGCAAACAGCTTATGTAAATCAGCAGTTTGAATCCTGAACCAACAACATGTCGCTGCCTATTACACACTTCAAATATGCTGTAATGCATAGGGAAATACAATTTTTTAAAAGAAACTATGCCATGTGTGCCGTTGTGCTAATGTATGTACAGAAAACCCACAAAATTCTTTAGCCTGAGAATCTGTAGCAGGTGTTTTGCAAACTTAGGAAGTGGAGATAGCTAATACTACAGAGTACATTATGCTGACTATGTTTCCGTAAATGTCTATGGTGTTATTTTGCCACTTTTGATTACTTTTAGGTTAACTTTGTCACTTTTTAGTCACTTAATCAACCACTTTTTAGTAACTTTTTGTACCAGAATGGTTACTTTTGTCACTATTTTATAAGTGTTGCACCACTTTGAGGCCTGTATTTCCTTGGGGGACACCCACCTCTATGATCCTAGTTTCAGAGTGGAAAGACTCTACAATGTTGTGGCTGTTATTCAATTGACTCATACAAGTTGACTTCTGTTAGTTAAATATGATTCAATTAAATTATTTACGTCTCTTCAACCTTGGTTATGTAATTTATCTAAGAGTAATTAGTGGTCCACTGTATCAAGAGCTTTAGACAGGTCAAGGAACACTCCTAATGTGCCCTTAGACTTGTCTCTACAGTCAATAACCTGACCGACAAATTCATGTATAGCAGATTCAGTACTTTTTTCCTTTAAGAAACCATGTTGGGATGCATTCAGCAAGTTTAACTTGGTAAGATAGTTTATAATTCTATAATTGATTATAAATTCAAAAATTTTTGAGAATGAACTAAGTAATGAAATTGGTATATAATTATCATTTGCAGACGAATCACCTTTTTTAAACAAAGGAATAACTTAAGCTATTTTTAAATCTTTTGGAAGAACCCCACTTACAAATACTGCATTAATTATTTGAGTAAGAGGTTTCAAAAGCAAATTAGAGCAGTCTTTAATTATTTTAATTTAGTTTTTACAAAATGGTATAAGGCTTGTTCAGTAGATATTTTGGGTTGAAAGCCAAATTAATTGTGTGATATGATCTCGTTAGCAGGTAGTTGAGTAGTTTATTGTAAATATTTTTTTCTAGGATTGTAGAGAATACCGGCAGAATTGAGATGGCTCTGTAGTTACCTACATCCAATTCATTACCTTTTTTATGTATTGGTGTCACTTTAGTTGATTGTAGTCTTTCTGAGTCTACTTGACAAAATCCCTGTTAAAATAATAAAATACTATGTTCATAGTATAAAATGCCTTACTACAAATATATTCAACAAATGCTTAACATTAGGTATCTTCCTTTCTTTCTACTGGCACTACCTTAGCAGTCGTTCTTCTGACTTGTGTTTTCATTTCCGCTACTTAGAAACTGGACTGGTCACCTGCTATGTTTCGGCCCCTTAGTTGGATTTGCCACTTTTTCCTGTGACTTATGTTTAATTGACTTACGTAATTTAATTACGTGAGGTGTTCACAAACTTATGTGTAGAAATGACTTGCAAAATAAACTTTGTTACTGTCTGTAGTATACCAGACAATTAAAAATTACACATACACAAGTAGGTTTATTAGACCGAATAAAAACGTAAGAGATACCAGTCGTTTCTATCAATAGAATATTAATTCAGATGGAAACATGAAATGCCTGTAGAAGTCAAAAGAAAATGATGTATTTCGAATACAATAAAATTACAGAAAAAATTATGAAGAAAATTCAGTTTGAAAATTCAGTAAAATTTTTACTGAATTTAGAATGGTGTTGAATGACTTCTACAGACTAGCCAGGAATTCTAAATACTAAAATAAGTATCAAATTTTTGAATAAATACTTGAAAATAAAATTGAATGTCGACTATAATGCGATCAGGGTTATTAATGCCAATACCTGACCTTCGCGATAAAATCCACCGGATACGGGACTTAAAAAAATTCGAAATCTTTATATGTAGTTAGTAAATTCTCTGGACTCAGACTAGTTTCAGTTCGATTTCTGTTAGCTCCAGCTCAGCTCTGTCTACAGTGGCCAATCTTAGGTTGTTAAAATAAATCAGCACAGTTTAAGTGTTCAGTTGTAGTGTCGATTCTGGAAAATTCCTCTGTTTGTCTTTAGAACGAAATCTAAGATATTGGAACTTGTAAAGAAAATAACATGTCCAATTTCTGGCGTTTCTAGACAGTGAATTACATTTTCTACGACGGTGTAAGACAGGATCAATCTCACCAGCGTAGTCTTGGTTAAGGATCCCCATCAGCTCGAGTGCGAACTGGTCAGAACTCAACCACGTCAGTAGTACAGGTACGTCTCAGCAACCCTCGTCCTGGGGTTGAGTCCAGCTGTAGACTGCGGCGTCCGCGGACATCGGGCGAAGCTTCAGTAGATTCTTGCAGCTCGGAATCTCAGCGTACTGCTTCTTCAGCCACCTCGGCGTCGTGATGGTCCTTTCAGATTACAGGAACAGGATTCTACACGGTAGGCTTAGACGAGTACCAATACTTTTCTCTCCTAACGACAAAAATATTCATTCTTCGGAATATCTTGCCGTGACTTCTCAACGAAGCGAAGATTCAGCACCCTAGGCTTTTAAAGTCTTCCAGCCTCGGGTCGTATTGGCAAATTTGGAGTTGGAACTAGTACGTCTCTTATCACAGCCTTATTGTTCCGTAGAGTAATTTTCATTATTTTTCGTTCTAATGTTCTTTATCAAACTCTTTCTCTTGTTTACTAGACGCAGTTGATACAATATTGATTTGTTTATGACTGCATTTGCCCCGAGCTCGGTCGATTTAACTCTCAGATCAGGTAAAGGTTTATGGTTATAAAATGATATAGGCCTAATAAATATTTCGACAAAGAGCTGTAGAAATCATCAACACTAAATATTACGTTGTACTGTTCCTTGCATAGAGACAAAACACACATTAAAGCCGTCTGGTGGCACGGGTTAACTGCAGGCATAGAAAACGAAAATGTATACTGTTTAAAAGGCTTTAGCCATGTTAACCATCAAACAAATTAAAATGTATCTATGTCTGTAACATAAGACAAATGCTATGTTACAAACCTAAAAAAAACGTGAATTGCACACTTAGAGATGAAATTGTGGTTCAGAAACAGTAAAGTAATATTAAATACTAGCTGTCCCATTGCGGCTTCGCCCGCGTGTACTATAGTAAAGAGTAACTAACTTTTAGTTACGTGTTAATTGATGGTGATACTATATTCTAT
Source organism: Medauroidea extradentata (assembly GCA_003012365.1). Lineage (NCBI taxonomy): Eukaryota > Metazoa > Arthropoda > Insecta > Phasmatodea > Phasmatidae > Medauroidea > Medauroidea extradentata. The sequence goes on from PNEQ01056960.1 coordinate 7,939, forward strand.
ATTATACTATATTCACTGTTTATCTTTAAAACATCAAATACAAACATATTTGTCCAGTCCACTGCGCTAAGCGTACTTTTTTTAATTCATCTTTATTTCTCTATAAAACAGCTGCCCGGCTGCGGCTTCCACCGCAAAACAGCTGCCCAGCATTTAACAGCTAGTGTACTCAATAACAGTGTAAAGAGCGCTTGCAATACGCTTGTATGATGTCATGTAATTCCCATCGCAAAGTCTTGCACGGGATACGAACCCGTTCCCCACCCCTCCCACACCCCAAACTTTATACAATACCTAAGTGAATGCTTAAGGCCTCGATCACAGGAACGTACCTACATTGTTTAAACAACAATAGCAATTAAGCTCAAATTGACTACTGTTTTTAGGGTTTTTTTCCCCGGGAATTATTTGAATTTTTCTCGCCGCAAAAACCATCTTTAACTTCAACGAACATTTAAAAAAAAAGAATTGGCCAAATTGGTCCAGGCGTTGTTGAGTTATGCGCTTACCAACACATTTTGCGATTCATTTTTATATTATAGATAAGTAAATCCTCTCAAATCCTTTTCTCCTTAAAATGCAACCAAACTGAAGGAATAGTAAATGAACCTGTCACCATAGTTAGCAACAATGAAGAACTGCCTCTAGTCAGCAATACAAAACTTTTAGGGCTAATTATTGACTGTAACTTGAATTGGAAGTTTCATACTTTAGTTCTGTCGAAAAAACTAAGATCTTTATGTTTTGCCTTGTACTGTGTAGAAAAAACATGCTCTACTGTTCTTACCCTATACTTTCCAAATGTGAACTCTATTCTAACCTATGGCATAATTTTTTCGGGTGCCTCAGAGAACTGGATAAATGTAATCAAAATGCAAACGAAAATTATATGCATTATTGCAAACATAAAAGTTCCCTCCTCCTGTAAACCCCATTTTCAAAGTCTAAGAATTCTTACCTTACCTAGTTATACATATACCATTAAGTTATTTTTGGTCGTAAAAACATACCCTTCGTTATCAACCAAGATATATACTCATAATACCCGACAAACAGCTATACTCTTGTTTCCCATAGAACTTAGTAATATGAAACAAGCCCATATGCTATGGCAAGTAAACTTATTCATAGACTTTCAGTGCACTTAAAAATTATACTGGAAAAGGATAATTTGTTAAACTTGTAAAAAAAATTACAAATTTCATTCATTGAAAAGGCATATTACAGCTTGGATGAATATTATCCATCTTAATATTTCTTCTGGTGTAACGTGACTTATTTGTGGATGTAAGTTTACTGGAGTTTGTATACTGTACTTGGGCTTATGTACCATAAATACTCTGTTTTTGTTATATAGGCCTACTTGTTTAGTTATTGTATTTTCAAATTGTATATATTATGTTATTAGTATTTTCTTATGCATTTTAGGTTTCACTTTAGTGCTGTTTCCCAGCATTGTAAATATTTCGTAAACAAAACCATGTATCTTACTTGCAAACAACTTCATGTTTTCTAAACAAATAATTTGTTCTGTCAAACTGACAATGCCTTGCACATCTGTTGTGTGATTTTGGAGGCTTGAAAATAATGTAAAAATCAGTTACCTACATTTCTATATAACTGTTTTTCGATAACTGCTCCCTTTCAGGACTTAAACATAAAACTTTATAAAATAGCAATTAATAGGGGACGCATGGCCTTCAATTTTAGGGCAGAGAGAGATGTAAAATTGTGGTGCAGAGGCACAGGCAAGGGCACTAAAAACATCTGATAGGGGCATTAAATACAGCAGGCCAGAAATATTTAAAGGATCATTATATTAACCTTTGTTTTAGCACACATTTTAAAAATTGAGCCCAGCTAGCAAGCCCACAAGACTGAAACACCTACGTTCAACAAGAAGTTACATGAAATAAATCAGCCACCTGTATTGTTTGTCAGCAGCAGAATTTGTATAGGCTTACCTATCTTAATAGCCTCTGCCGAAGGTCACCTATTGTGAAAATTAATTAGTTTAAACATTCTTACAAAATGTGCAAATACGATTTTAATATTATTTACACACATAACTTTATAAGTTATAATAATTTCAGTCCCTTAGGATGTGTGCCGTACAAGTTGCAAGGCCCAACACAAATGTATTTTCCAGCTATGTGTATTGAACTGTTTAGTCTCTGACGGTATCAGTTTATTTGGAAATTCCTTCCACACTCTTGTTCGACATTATTTAGGTCCAAACGAAAGTATTTGTATTTTTTAACGTAGTTACAAAAATACATCTGGATGCCAAATGGAGTTTTCAATGTTAAACTTTCAAAACAAACATTTGTTTGGAACCAACCCCCTCATGTGGCGTCACAACTGATGGTGTCCATTACAGAATTGTGAGGTAATTAAACCAAACAATGAAAATTATTAATTCCATATAAATAGCACTGTCAATAGTACACTTTACAAGAGACAGCCAGCGAGGTGGATGAAGGATGAGAAAGCAAGGGTAAGGGTAGGCTGATGAGGACGGAGGGTACTTAAGGCTATTTGTAATGATTAAGGAACTGGAATGGAACCATTGAAGAAAAGAAGTGTGGAATGGTTTGTCAGGCTGTACAAGGTTATGAATGAAGTGAAGAGGGAGGCTAAAGTAAGTTAGGCTGTCTGTTAAGTAAGGCAGAGTGTAGAGGAAGAGGGAATGATAGTGAGAAGTATCAGATGAGGAACAGAACAGGGCAAGATTGGCTGTTGATGCTCAACAGGTTGGTGAGGGAGTGGAATTTGCTTTCAGATCAGTTGGGGGCAGTGAAGGGAGTGGAGCTGGAAAGATTAGGTGGGATTTGGTAGGTGATAAAGGGAGAGATTATAGTTCGCCACTGGGTGATAGCCTAATGGCTAGTAACATTATTTTGTACATTTTTCAAATTTAATCCAAACACCAATTCATCAAATTTTCATCATCTAAGGGTGAGTGGTATTGGAACCAATGTTGTGTGTGTGTTTATATATATTTAAAAAATGGAGCAAATCCTATGCTTTTTTTGGGTTGTATAACACATTCTCTTTAGGTAAGTGAGAAGGTTCAGTCGTAGGCGCTGACAAATATCTTTTAAGTAATTTGTAAAAATATGTAATTATTGCTATTTTCAGTATTTTTTCAAAAAATAAATTTTCATGAAGAAATTTTTTTAAAATTTTTTGATGAAAACCTTTTCACACTTCAGTTTTTACATAGGAAGTAATAATTTTGATACAGATAATATTAAACGCTGAGGCTGTAATCATTGTTTCAGTCATTTTAGTTATTAGTCAGCACATTAACATTTTATGAAATAGTCATGTGGCACCACTATAAACCTCGTCATTTGCGAGGAATATGCATAATGGTTGGCATTATGGTGCTACATCTGGCATTCCAACCCACATCACTCATATGATAAGGTAATTGTGTGGAGAATCACGTAACACATCTGACTGTTCCACATGTGTCTTAAACATGCATTGTTTGTGATACATTGTTAGTTGTATTCGTAATCTACAAGTAATGGCGCTATGTTATGAAAATATTTTAGATGATCATGTCAGTATAACAGTTTTGAGAGTACATATTGCAGAAATAGCCTGAATAATCCTCTTGCAGTGTGGGACGCACAGGGATGAACAAAAGTCAGTGGTGGCGTATATGTATGTTCTTAAGATACTGAGCCACACTGGATATATTTTAACATGTAATTCTCTATTCTAGCTCGTAAGAGTATGTGGGGTAAACAGCGTACTTATTAAATGCCTTGAGAATAAATAATCATTTATCTGCGTATCTTGCAATGTTACAGTCAATTACATAATATAGTTTTTATGGTTGTTAACTTTGACTCACAAAAATTGACTTAAAGTTTGGGTTTTTTTTTACTGTACACATTAATGTTGCTGTGTCAACACAATTAAGAATATTAGTAGTTAAAATTATTATTATTTTTTGTTATATTTTAAATAATGAGTAAACTGAGGAAAAATTAATTTTATTCTCTCTTTTTCAGGTTAAAGATGGCACACAGACTTGACAGATACAGAGACCATGGGTGAGTATGAAAACTGTGGTGCTTTATTATGTAAGCTATATATGCTTTGAAATGTTAGAAAAAATAATGCTAATTGTGAGATTGTAAATTATTTTTAAGTGGTTGCTATGTTACTTGATGTTCGCTGAATTTGGTAGTGAATTTATTGCAGTGTATTGTGTTTAAGGGATGATTTATATAGAACTGTTTGCTGGTTGAGTATGTGTGTAAGGGATGATTTGTCAATAACTCTTTGCTGATTGAATATATGTGTGTGTGTGTGTCTCTCTCTCTCTTTATGTAACAACAAATAAAGGAAAAATAAAATAATGATACACAATCAAAAATAGTTGAAATACAAAACAAACTAATATGTGAAACTCAGGACCTCACAATGGACCCCTCAAGTGTATTTTAGTGAGAACATCCACACTACGTGCATATAAAAAGAAATCGATGTGTGTTGAAATTTTTAAATTTGAAGTCGATTTGAGGTAACTACAGCTACTTAAAATATGCACTTTTAAAATACCAGCGGAAACGTGCGGTGACGTCACAAGCCATAGTACACACGGACCCTTAGCAAGCTAGCTGACTGCTGTCGCACTCTGGCGGAATGCCAGACTACTCTTGGTCAATAAAAACGATTTTTAAGTCTGTTACAGTGGTTCGTTTGGTTATACGTATGTAGTTAATCATAAAATGTAACAAATGTTTTATTTCAAATGTATTTGAGTCGGAGGTTATAGAAAAGTGTTCCACACATTGTTATATCGCACAATATCAGAGCTATATCCGGGCACTGTAAAAATAACACTTTAAATTAACCTGTTTACTGGTGCAAACATGGAGGTATTAGTCTATGGAGTGGCATCTGCTGTACATTTCAATGGTAATCGTGTGAAGCCAATTATTTTCAAACATTTTCGAACTGCGCATGCCAGGACGTTATTTTTCGTGAGTCGCCATATTTTGGGTGGCAAAACAAAAGCAGAAAGCAATATAATTGTATAATTTTTTTTACAAAAATTCGCGCAAATTCTCTTTTTGAATAGTACACAACAGTTTACAATTGATTCAGAAATATAAAAAAACCGACTTAGCTCTCGCTGTGTGTATGTACTTTATAAACTTGATGAATTTAAATCAAAGTTTCTTACCTGTACAAAGATAATCCTCCGCGACGATCGACTCTGTTTGTAAGGCCAAGAGCTGCACAGACGTTCACCATAATATGTAATTAACAAAAAACCATAACATTTTCATTCAGCTCAATTGCTATGTTTACATGTTTTTGCCACCACTAGCTCTATCCTTGTCTTTAAATGTCATCTGTTGGCTGGCTTTAAATTTGCTTAAAGGTTTTCACTCTATAGCCTAATACCCCCATGGGCGCAAACCATTACTATACATGGTTCAGCTGAATTTGACTGACAAACTTCGGGAGGTGATTCCTTATAAAAATCAAGTAGAAAATGTATGGGTCACTTTGCACCTAAAACTAATATTAAGGGTGGTATGAGCCCTTAATCATGGACAATTTTAAGAATATTTTTGTAAAATATTGAGAAGACTCATTTAATGATGTCAAGCTGAGCATTGTTTTATACCACTGGGACCTTGAAATACATGTTAGATTAACATCAATACCTTGCACCCTGAAACAAAATACTAGGGTGGCTATCCCTTTTATTACGTACCACTTTTCTACCATCAGGAGTTACGAACTTTTGATACAGTTTTCTACTACAGAAGCACGTGAGAAGTAAATAAGGTCGCCTTGCTGTAAATGCGTAGGACCAACCGTTTTCGTGTAAATTTCGTAAAAAGAGTAGACTGCAGTGACAGTTCTTACTACGTAGGCAATACGGCATACATGTTTGAATGACTTGTTGCTTTATAAACTGCTATGACTGAGGGATGGGAGCGAATGGTGGCCTAATAGCTCAACAACAGCTAAGATCATTAGATACAGTAACACAAAGAACCGAACAATGTCAGAGAACCGGGAAAGGAATCGGCCATGACCAATATCAAGGGATTCAACCCATCATTCGCCTCGAGTGAGTTCGGGAAACCATGGGAAACAGGAACAAGAATGGGCGGAGTCTGGAATCTAACCTGTAGATTTCTGCAACGTGATACACGTGCACCACCTCGCTTGTTGATGAGAATGGAGAAATGTTGTTGAATAATGTTATCACAAATGAGGTTACAGTAAAGTAACAATGTTTTAGAACTGTCTGTGTATTAAGGTACTGCAATTTTGTAGTACCAGTTGTAACATGTAGGTTTGAGCACTTAATTACAGGCATTTAAACTTTAAATCCTGTTCATGTTAATGTCATCATTTAAATGGTAGTATTTGTATTTCTGTTAAGTTGGGGCTGACTTTATTACTTAGAATTTTTAAGTGTTAACATTATTTCATTTTTTGTTTTTATTTTTTGAAAAAAATTCTCAGTAAATAAGTAACAGAGTAGTTTAGTGCAGCATAGGTTTACATACTCTTTGTCAGAGTGCAATTGGCAAAGAATAAGCATGGACGTGACTGAAGGAAGGGACTGTTCCACGAACTGTAATGGCAAATGGACGTGTGTGAGCCACCGAGCTGCTCCGTGTCGAAGTCCTGCACTTTTGAGTTCCACTGAAGGAATGAAGGAAGGATGTCCCGCTGGTCAGTCCAGGAGGTTTGCTGAGAAGATCCCATGTTGCATCGGGAGGTTTAAAAACTAAGAATTCCCTGTAAAACCTCCTTCACAGTAGTGTTAACGTCCCGCCGCCGCGTTTCTCCGAACAGAACAGTTCAGTGATATTTTTAGAAGTACTTTGTTTAAACTCACGGAGGCTCCTGAAATTTAAATGGTCTACCTGAGCATAATTAGTAAGTGAAAACTATCAGTAATTGATAGACAAAATTGAGAATATTAATTTGCCGTATGTGTGTGCTGCACATGCACGTTGGTTTGTCATCGTCCTCAACTTTATCAGAACTTACTTAACTACCCTTATTTTCACTTCTACTTCCACATAGTGTTTGAGAGCATCCACAACTTATTTTCTCAGTAATCGTTTCACGTAAGGTTATTGGACGGCCAGTAAACTAGGTATAATGAAGACATGAATTAAACAAATTATTTTATTTTGGACAGAGATTTTGGTGTCACTAGTATTCCATTTTATGCTGTAGTATTTGTGTGTACGACGTCATGCAACAATCTGTCTTCAAAAGTATGTTTTCTGTTTGTTCCTACATAAATTTGGTTTTCTTAATCAGTCCAGGGGTCGAAAATGGTCACTTATATCACTTATGGTCACTTATTTTGTTCAGTCACTTTTATTTCAAATAGTCACTTATTTTACTTTTTTCATAATTTGTGGTTTTAAGTACACGTTAGCTAGCTAATTGTAAGTTAACTTTTCTTCCATCATTAGTACTTGGATTTTTTTTTTGTTAATTTGTTTTTGTTTAATATTTAGCGTCGCTTTCGCCAATAAAAGGAACGTCAATCGATTAATCGATTGACTTTGCAGTATCGATTGGCAGTGTTATTGGTCGGCACTTTGCTCGCGCCATTCCGTGTTGATTGCCATATCGATTGGCAGTGTTATTGGTAGGAGTTTTGCTCGCGCCATTCCGTGTTATGATGCGTTGGTTGTGATACGGTTTTGTTTGAAACCACGTGTAAGACTGGCAAGCCACGTTTTGTACGAATTTATATTAAGGTAATCGAGTAACCAGGACGCTACTATCGTGCGTGCGTATGAGTTTTTATGTGCTGAGAAGATGGAGAAATAACGTTTTCGTGGCGTGTGGCTGGAGAGGCGTGATGATAATGGACATATCATTAGTGAGTGGGCAAAAAAACACAACAATGCAAAGATTTTTTGTGCGGTTTGCTGTGTTCTAATAAAAATATCAACGAAAGGTTAAGCACTAGCTCAGCATGCTACTTGTGAGCGACATAAGAAAGTATGTTGGGATAAGTTGGCTCCTAGTCAGCTTAAATTTGCGCTAGTTCGATCATGTTCAGTTTCCACTTCAAGTGAAATGTCCTCAGAAAACAGTGTAAAATGCCTGTACTCTGTATGAGATAGTTCTAACAGTGCAGAACTGAAATGGGTTATAAAATGTATTGTTTCAAATTATTCGGCAGCATCTTGTGGAGGTATAGTTAATGTTTTTAAAAGTATGTTTAGTGAAGGTTTACCTGAGGACTTTAGCCTGAGCAGCACTAAATTTATGAATATGTTAACTGATTCTTTAGGCTCATATTTTCACAGTGAGATTTTGAAAGACATGGATAGTACTTACTATTCAGTATGATATGACGAAACAAACCACACAGGCAGAAAGGAACTGCAAGTTGCTTTCAAGTTTTGGTCTAATATGAAGCAGGAGATTCTTACTCACCGTCTTCAAACCTTTTTATTGGATCTGCTATGGGTGAAATACTAGTTGAGTAAATTAATTCTGCTCTAGACAGTGCTCAGTTACCTCATCAGAAGTTATTGATTTTAGGTAGTGATGGCCCTAACGTTAGCAAGAAAGTTGCCCGTATTATAAGTGAAGAGTTGGTTTCCATTCGCAAGACATCCCTTTGTTAATACTAGCACATGCAGTATCCACACACTTCACAATGCATTTCTCAGTGGCCTAAATAAACTTGGAGAAGATGCAGCTGATCTGGTAATAGCTGGCCATGATTTTTTTATGGGTGGTCTTCAAGATGTGAGGACTACTCGCTGTTACAAGACAAACTATATCTTCTGAGACACGACTTTACCAAGCATGTTCCATCAAGGTGGCTCACTTTGGAAGGAGCTGCATGATGGTTGGTTGAACAGTGGGAAGCACTCACAAAATACTTTCTCAGTTATGTTCCAAAAAAATTAAACAGTTTAGGCAAGAGCAACAACTACAAGAGAGTAGTGAGTTTATTGAAGAAGCCCACTTATAAAGGCTGAAGTTATTTTAGTGTGTAGCTGTGCCAGAATATTCACACGCTTCACTGGTGTGTTCCAGAGGGAAGAACCAATGATACATGTTATGCATGATGAACTCGAATATCTTGCTAAGACTTTGCTTGGGAAGGATTGTGAACCTAAACATGCAAGCTGTTGGTGTAAGTGAAGATTTATTAAAAGCTGAAAACTTACTTTCTGTTAAAAAAATTCGTGTTGGGGAAGGGGTTTTGGCAGAAATTTCAAAGGTATGTTCTGAATTTAGTGAATTTAATATTTTTTTTAAAATTGAACATACAGGCTGGCCACATTACATGAGAAAAGTGAAAGGTCAGGGAATTTTGTAGCTGCAGACAAAAGTCAGGATACAATATCAAGTAGGCCTACCCAAAACTTTCTATTACATAGTTTACAGCATATTTGTCAAGACATTGTTGCACTAGCAAAGGCTTTGCTCATTGTTGTTGATGAAAGTATCCTGTTGGAACGAGTGGAAACTGCTCCAGTGTGAAAAGGAAAGTTTTAGTGTGGGCCATATCGATAACTACTGGGCTCAGTTTTTTTGTTATTAAAAACATCTTGGTAGATGATAAATACCCTAATGTTGCTAAAGTTGTGAAAGCTGTGTTGTTTCTTTCCCATGGAAATCCTGACTTGGAGAGAGGATTTTTTCTATCGTCCCATTTCTTGACTCAAGACAAAAGCTTCATGTCAGAAAGAACACTTAATGCAGCAATGACTGTCAAGAGTGCAATGAAGGTGTACCTCAACAAGCCTGATTTTGTTCCAGTGACTATTCTCCGTTCACTCTAAGTTGAGTTCTGAAGTAAACAAATAATGTAATATTATTGCACTTCGCTAGCTTCTAATTGGCTCAATTTGTGCAGCGCGCCAATGTACTATTTCCAACTGACAAAACTGTGTACAGTCGGCATCAGAGGAAACAACAACGCCCTATATATTAAAACAATACTGCGTGAAAATTTTCTACATGTTATTGACATACGAAAACAAAAATTACATAAAAACTTAATAAAAATATTGACATGTGCAATTACAGTATATTTCAAAATTTAATTGTAATTATCAAGCCATGACTAACGATCGTATTCAAATATTCTGGTACTACCGTAACGAAAATTTTGTACTACATGCAGAAAAAAGTTGTCAACAAAATGTGATTGAACTTATGTTAAAGCCCTCCTGAATAATTTTGTACTTCGTTTTGGAAAAACTACATTTTATAAATCACCAAACACTCTTGTCGATAATTCACGACACATATTAGTTTTTTTTTTTTATTGTAAAGAATGTTATGCGAGATTTTTATTCTTGCCTAATAAACATCACCGCAGTTTGTTTAGTAATCAAGGCATATATCCACGTTTCGAAAACCATGCAACACATTTTCACTGTTCACATAACTGGTCACATAACCTACCTGCATGCGATGTAAACATAAACATACCCGGGAACGGAACGAAATAGATCAAGGAATTTTTGTTCGGACGAACTGGAACGGAAAAGGGATACGCGGAGAAACCATTTACAGTAGCCACAACATTGACTCGTTAATGTCCAAAAATACTTTTTAAAATATAACACATCTGATTGTGATATTTCTGACTTATTTTTACCGTTGTTATTATAACTGAACTAAACTTTTGGTATTTTCAGAGTATCGTACATCTCTAAATACTGGCAAGTGTACCAAGAAACTCGTACGTTTAACAGTACGTTAGTCGTTAAATAACCCGTGAATCAACTGTACGGACGTGTCGTCCACTAACCATAATTTTAGTAATAAACATATAGCGTCGTAGATTGTGTTTGCAACGTATGTATATTTGAGATATTTGTTAGTAAAACTCTCTTATTAAGTGATGGAATAGTAAATTTATATGTACACGACAAATAACAAAGAATTATTTCTTATGCAAGATCACGGTGCACGGCGGTCGGCAGCCAATGAACATGTTTGTTTATATTTTGCTTTGTTTACCTTAAAACTCAACTAAGAGTGAACGGAGTATAGGAAGCTATTACAATGGCTCGTGTGGCTCATCAAGCTATCATACTCATTTGCAACAGGAGAAAGCTTTGAAAGAAGAAGCAGCTCAGAAGAATTTGGAAGCAGAAGAAAAGAAAATAGAAGAAGATAAAATACAAAAACTGAAAAATTAAAGAAATATAATAGCTGGTGCTGAGAACAAATTAAAGCATTTGCAAAGTGAAAAGCAGCAAAAAAGAAAAACTGCAGATGGACTTTTTGAAGAGGCAAACAAGAGATTAAAGCGTGCTGTAGACAAAGATTTTCAGGAAATCGGACTAGCCCAGGCTGTGTTGGAAGGTGTTTACAAGGTCAAAAAAGAAGCTGCAGAGAAAAAACTAGAGGTTGATAATGTACAACACTCAGTGGAGCGAAGGAAATCTAAGATTATTTTAGATTATTTTTCAAAATACTCTAAAAATTTATTGAATGTTTGTTCTAATGAACGTCTGATTTCTATCTTTACTAGCTAACAATGTATTTTGCTTGAACCCCTTGTTGTTTGGCTGTAGTTCGTCAAGTTACCGAGAATGCCGTATTTTTTGGCGTTGTTTTCCGGGCGGTCGGACTCAAACTCAGTCAACTTTTTTCCGTTGTTAAATTTATAACGTAAATAAAGATTGCTAGAGGCTTTTCTTAAATTTGTGAGCGAAGAAAGCATTTCATAAATTGATAAAAAATACGTTTTGATAAATTGTTTATCTTAGCGGAAAGGAAGTGGGCGGAGTTTAGTCCGACCGCCGTAACATCAGCGCCAATAAAACACAATATTGTCGGTAACTTGGTGAACTACAGCCAAACAACAAAGGGGTCAAGTTTCCAGGCGAGTGTCCAGACCTGTTCTTCTATGACCGTGGACTAGATGTAGTGTTGTGGTGTGATGTCTTCTTATATTAGAAGTTAATTTTATGAACTGTTGAAGAGGATCTTAAGTTTGACAGAATTTTCATGTAACTCATGTTACAGTTTACACCAGTGCATTAGACTTTTCCTTCACGAGTTTAGGATTCTGAATACTTTGTAGTATAGCATTATGCTATGTATTGCTTAGTTTTGTACTATTGGCATACAATCTGTCATTTCTGTTTGTTAAACTAGTTAGTAGAAAGACTGCCAGGATGTGATGGACCAACGTATAACCGTTACACTCTTTTATTCTATTATAATCAAGCCTTTTTACTGTAGTTATTTCTAGTCATTTTTTTGTCATTCATTTTCCAGGAAGTTACTTTTTTCTCACTTTTTCTATGATTAGGATCACTTTTCTCACTTTTTTCAAGGAACTAACCACTTTGAGGCCTGAATCACTCATTGCTGTGAAAATACTTCAATGATTGTAATATAAATAAGAAACTATTACATTGTGTAGTGTATTTGGATACATAAAGTTCACTGAATTCACTGTTGTGTACACTAATACATTTTTAACATTATAAAATCGTAGAATATGGTACATCTATTGAATACAATTACATAACATTTAATTATTACGGGTTTTTCTGGATGACCTCACAAAAATTCCAATTCGTGTCCTCGCTTTTAATGTCCCACCTCGCTTGTTTGAGTTGTAATGACTGCTGATTTTTATATGAACGCAGAATGCATACTCCTGTTATACAAACATGGTTATTGATCAGTATGACATTTGTACCAGAACTGGATTATTCTCGCAACTGCCCACGACCCTTTGCTTTCGATGTAATCCTTGTTAGTCGACTACAGTGATACATGTACAAGAACGTGAGGAATACGAATAATATATCTGTAATCACACTTTGACTTTAAGCACACACACAAATTATTGCGAATGTAACAGTACATTTGTTGTTAATGTAACGTGTACGGTATGTGCATTTTCCTCCAGTCTTGTCTGCGAGCGAGGTGGTACAAGTGTTTCATGTTGCCGGAATTTATGGGTTCGATTCCCGACTCCGCCCATTCTTGTTCCTATTTCCCATGGTTTCCCGAAATCACTCCAGGCGAATGATGGGTTGAATCCCTTGTTATTGGTCATGGCCGATTCCTTCCTCGGTTCTCTGACATTGTTCAGTTCTTTGTGTTACTGTATCCAATGATCTTAGCTGTTGTTGAGATGTTAGGCCTCCATTCTCTCCCGTCCTTCAGTCATAGCACTTGATAAGGCAGCCAGCCGTTGCCTACACAGTAAGAACTGTCTTACTGCAGCCCAATCTTTTTACGAAATTTACACAAACGGTTGGTCCTACGCATTTACAACAAGGCGACCTTTTTTACTTCTGACGTGCTTCTCTAGTAGAAAACTGTATTAAATGTTCGTAATTTCTGATGGTAGAAAAGTGGCATATAATAATAAAAGGGGTAGCCAACCTAGTATTTTGTAAGAGGGTGCTAGGTATTGATGTGATTCTAATGTGTATTTCAAGGTCCCGGTGGTATAAAACAATGCTCAACTTGTCATCATTAAATGTTAATTCATTTCCATTATTTTACAAAAATACACTTAAAATTGTCCATGATTAAGGGCTCATATCACCCTTGTACAAAGTGTCCTGTATATTTTCTACTTGATTTTTTTTGTAAGGAATCACCACCTGAAGTTTGTCAGTCGTATTCAGCTGCATCCTGTATATAATTATTTAATACCCATACATTTAATTTACAACAGAACCACACCAGTGTCGGCCACGATGGTGCAATTGTTACTCTCTGGGCCGATATTGGAAAACTTAATTAAGTTCAATAATCTTTCGGGTTAGTATAATATTGTTTCTCAGCTTTGCATGGAACCGTTGATTCTTTATCCAAATTTAATATCTCATAATCAGTAGTATTTTGTTTTTCATTACGGTTGTTAGGTTCATATGCAATACATAAATTTATACAGCAAAGAATACTTCTTTCTATTGTGTGGTTTTGGTTTAGCGTACCGCAAAAATAAATGTTGTTTATGTTGTATATCAGTATAACATAAGCTTACTGCAATACTATTTACCACTAATTACATGTTCATTACGTAATTTGTGTAGTAATGAGTCATTGAACACCCACAAAATAAACACATTTAGCCTAAATGCTAGTTTAACCATACACGACCTATTATTTTAATGTAGGTATGCTATCCTATTAGATCACATAAAAAAAATCACTTTCACAATTCACATTCAATTTAAATCGCTGTTTCTTCCATGCAAATATGCCATTTCAGACATCGTATTAATTTGGTGCGAAAATGGAAAATACATGGTTTTAAAAATTAATAAATCATTTTTCTATCAGACACTTGTAAAACTATCTAATAGTATTCTATAAAAATGTACATGAAATACGTGGGTTTTGAATCTGGATCCTTAAAATTGTAGCCAAGTACCGTAACCAATACGCTACACTTTACCCATAGATTGCTATGCTAGCTTAAGCATTTATATGACCAGTGCTGGCCGTTATGGCTTGTGACGTGGACTAATCAAAATATGTTTTCGGTCGCCTGCTGCTTCCCCGAACTTTGCTTGCTTCCCATTCCTAAACTATAATGTTTAGAAGAAAATTTTTTTTTGGTATCTTCATGTTTCTACATTGTTAACAATTTGGCATACATTTCAACGTATTTAAAATTTCATGCAGTGGGTCCGTTAAGACAGCACAGACAATACTGAAACGAATACAATTAAGGACACAAGACAGGATAACGACATCACAGTCAACACACTAGATGGCGATAAAGACACAAAAGAACACAGATTTCCAAAGTGTGACTTTTCACGATGTTTCGGGAGCTGACATCTGCTCCCGTCTTCAGGTGAAGTATTGTTTTGTTGGCGACTAATTCCTTATGGGATATTTCACCATGTTCTGTTTTGGTTTATGGATGTGTTGACTATAGCCATCTTGGCTTGTTTTATCTTTTGTCATATTTCGTTGTTTATTTTTCTTAGTCTCTTTCTAAGATTTCTGGGAGAACATAATGTTGCAATAGCGTATATCCACAATAATACAGTTTGTCATTCTGTCCCATTGCAAGAAACATTCAAAGACATTATAAATACTACACGTTTAAGTTACATCTAAATTTACATACCTGGTAAATCCCAACTTTGCCATTTTGTAAGGCGACCAAAATAATCTGAACTAAGTTTTCCGCAGTTAAAGACCTCGGAAGTAAATAATGGTAGCCAACATTACTGTATTTTCAGCTTAGGTGAAAAAAAGTGCCAAATCTGGACAAAAGTGTTTCATAAATTTGTAATTTATTATGTGGTTTAAACTATCAACGTATTTTGTAATTATTTCTTTTAAATTTAAGTATAGAAATTGTTTACATCGGCTGTCTTACAATGTGGGTTATAATTATTTACCCCAGAGGTCTTAAATTTACTAATTGATCATATGTACATCTACAAAACTTGGCAAAGCGATGGACTCTACAGAGCTTCAAAACAACATAACAAATGTCACAGACTATGTGGTCTTATTGTTGCTAGTATTCATAACTTGACTCAAAACACTAGCATTGAAAGTTGTGTATAGTAAAAAAAATTGTGGACTCAGGAAGATTAATGTATATGAAAAGTATCCTCCTTCATGAGAAAATTTAATCTAACTAGGGTAACCTTACGACTTATTGTACAAGGTTCTTCATTAGTGCCCCGCTTCTGGGACTTGGATCTAACGCCTGGTCACAGAATCGTACAGGTACCAGACTCTGGTGATCAGCCAGCAAGCTAAAAGTTGGTTTACATTGCATACATGGGATGGGAAAGGTTAGATTGAGGAATTGCTAGCTGCCTCTCTGCGTCTTTTCTCTTAATGTGGAGTGTGAGGACTAGAGAAATAAGCAAGCATTAAGGGTGATGCCAACACTCATATACACATTTATTTATAGGAGGATGGAACACAAGGCCAGGGCATCACATTTTTATTGAGGGAGGCAGACTTTCAACCTTGGGATTGCCTATAGGCAGCTGCTGTTCTCTAAGAGGTGACATGAAATGAAACCAGTGGAAAACTGCAGTACCCAAGAAAGTCAGTCACAACTTTCACCACATTTTCCATATGCATACAATTGGGACCGACCATGCTGGGGATTGAAACCAGATTGTGTTGGGAAGCGAATGTTGCATGTGCCCCATATTTGAGATAGTCATCTGCAGACATTTTTGATTTACAGTGATGTGTTTTAAATGCACCATTAAGTTAAATGGATTAAGTATTCTTTTCATAATTGACTGCTTAACTGTTAATATGTTTTGTTTGTGATTAAAAAATTCATTTATGTTGGCTTGCTGGAAGCCAAAGGTGGCAATGGAAGATTCCAAGGTAAGCTGAATTTGTTATTTGCATACTAATCGGTAGCTTGATTTTTATTTTGCTCTGCAAACGCAATGATTCTTGACTTATAGCTTGCAGTGCAACTGTTGTCTAGTTAATCTTCTGACCATTTGTATTTTATTTTATTTCACCATGCTTTGAATCTCAACTAGATGTTTCGTAGTTGCAATAGGATGTATATCTTACGTACGTTATTTGGGGTAAAGTGAGTACTCAAAAAAGCCCTGATTAATTTCTGTTTTGCGCTAGTTTATATCTTTCCGTTGCATGTAAACTTAAACATTGCCATGTGCTTTTATTTACCTACATAGGCTTGTACAATGTTTAAGTTTACATTGCACTGCTGCGATGAATGTTGTCTACAATATATACTCATTAAATGAACGTGCGTTGTATATATACTATACTCGATAGTAATCTTAGTTATAAATACCTGCGAGTTAATGCTTTATAACAGTTTTCTTTGCATCGACTCTAATTGGTTATGACACACACTGTTGCCATTACTTATCTCGTAAATGCATGCGTAGTACGTAGTATATTAATTTGGAATTCAAAACCACCATTATAAACACACATGATACACACAATTCAAGAATTAAAGTTCTGTTCAGCGTACTGCCAAAAATGATAACACAATTAACAAAAACAGTAAATAACATATTTTCGTAATGTGTGAAACAAAAAAAAAATGCTATTTCTAATTCCATATGCTCAGGCTAGCGATCGTAAAATGTAACAGATTACAGATTACCAAGGACTTCACATCATTTAGCCATGATATTCGTAAACACTTCTAATACTTTTGAATGTGTTCATCAGAAACCAATATTTAATACACAACGGACAAAAACACTCGTGACTCAACTCACTTTCAAGTGAGTGAAGCGGCGAAAACATAACTGGTGCCACCTGTCGGGGAGCGTTGGTGGCAGTGTCTAAAGTTTTCAATTCAGGGAGTGGTTGTATCACTTTGTGGTGGTGCTAGTCAAGTCAAACTACACAATCAGTAGGTATGTCAATAAGATCATAAATAAATATTTTAAGTATATGGTATACAGAGAGGTCGATTGCATTTGATCTTTCACTAATGCTGTATTCAAATAAGAAAATGTACAGAACTTCATGCCGTGATTCGCTACCAACCATGCAAACAATAATGTAACTATTGTTTATGTTGACAAATATGCAGTAAAGGGTTGTGATTTTTTTCAAAGGTTAAATCTTTAGTGCTCACTTTATTTTGAATGACCTATAATAGCATGCATGTCACTCTCTCTCTATTGTCTTGAAGTTTTACGTTTCTTGGGAGTGTGGCGGGTAGACCGGCCGGACATAAACAAAAAAAATGGAGAGAAGTTTAAAATGTGAATGAGGTAAAACAAACCTTGTGCCTAGAGAGAAAAAAAGGTGCATTACATTTTGTAAGGAGTATGTGTGCCCCTGTTAAAATTTGAGTTTGGATATTTTCTAGTATATTTGTTGAGGCTTACTGGAAAAGGCTGTAGTGACAAGTAGAGCAACACCATCCTAGAACACACCCTTGCTAGGCAGATGTTCCTCTTTGCGGAGGAAGCTTTATTGTGTCATGGTGTGGATAGGTAGAAAACCATAAGGTTGTTGTTTCTTAGGTAGGTTATGTTCAGCGTATATGGCACAAAATCAATAGAGCGCAAATGGTGCAGCTGACAGACTTATGTATACAGATAATACATTTTATCTACTGTGTGCAAGCTACTCAATTGATGCACACTGGTTTTCTATTTCCATTGGGTCTCAAAGTAATAATCATGTCAAAGTTATTTTGAGAAGTGTGGTTTAATGCCAGCTTATGTTTTTATTTGTTAGTTTTGGTAATCAGGTTGGTATTTTCAGAAATGTGGCAGTTTAAAATTGTCAATTTTAACAATTTTTAGGGGTTAGAAAGTCATGTTTGTTAAAATAATGCTGGATTTTTAAATGTGTAGCAACATTGAGATGTTTTGTTGGTATAAAAGCACAATAAGTACTATTTGTTAAAAAAAAGTATTTCATCTGTGCTGCACCATATTTCAAATGCATGTAGGGAGGAATTTATTATGTATTTGGCTAGTTATCAACATAATGTAAAGTTAGTCAACTATGCAAACTTTTATAGTTTTATGTTTTGAAACAGAAGATCACTATATAAAAATAATTTTCAATACGTCTATGCGATTTTTACAAATCTGCTCCCTTTTAGGATTCGAAAAATTAAGTTTTCCCCGTGTAAATAGGAATCCTTGGTAGGTTAGTATATACAGTATTTACTCGCATAATCGTCACATTTTTTGACCAAATTTTTAACCCAAAAATTGGGTGCAGCCATTATGAGGAGTTATAAAAAATTACCTTCTAAATTTTTTTGGTGTAAAATACAACTAAATTTTTTTGGTGTAAAATACAACTAAATTTTTTTGGTGTAAAATACAACTAAATTTTTTTGGTGTAAAATACTACTAAATTTTTTTGGTGTAAAATACAACAAACGTACACTTTTTTTCTATATTCACTCGTCCATAGCGTGACCATTTCTCAAAAAATAAAGAGAAAAAGATTTCGGGGATGCATAGTAAACATGGAAAAAATAAGAGACTATAAAATCTTACTAACCCATTCATGTGCATCACTCAGTGAAAATCGTTTAAAATTGGCAACATTCCGATGTGATAAATATTGTCTATATTTCAAGGGGTGCATTCTAACAAAACTATGAGTATCTACACAACGTTTTTTGCATAAAAATTTGTGTGGAGCAAGTTATTTTGAATTAAAAGTAGCTATTTACGCGGCGATTATCATGTGACAGCGAAATGCGCCCGCATTGGCGTGACGTCGCTGACCAGGCACGGCTCGCTCCGCTAGCGCGGTGCCGGGTATGATTGTTGGCCGGCACGTTGTGAAATGTGGCTGTAACTCATACATACCGTTATAGACTTATTTGTAAGAAATGGAGAAAGGTTTTGTAAAAGCACAGTCGGATAACTTACCGCAAGTTGATACTTTCATGGTATTAAATTATTTCAACTCTAATTACTTTGAGGGCACGGAAACAAGAGGAGTTAAATTACAAAGGTAAATATCGAAGCTTTACACACGCGATCGTTAGCAGTACATGTACAGCGTAAATAACAATCTACATGTATATAAAATTTAATATTAATAGCATTATCGCGTTCTAAAATACTAACCTGCCAGAAAATGCGACATTTATATATTTTGTTGCTAAATAACTTTTGAGAACATTGTTTGTCGTTCCGGTTTGCCACCTTATTAAATTTAACAAGTAGCTGTTGTTTTAGAAGGTTATTAAAATACTTAGTTACACAATAAGAATATTTCTTAGGTCACAAACAATTTTACAATATCGGCTACTATTTAGGCCTGTGTTTACAAATAACTCACGAAGCTGTACTGTTAAGTAGGCACCCAAAATTGTTTTGATGTTGAATACTACAAAACCTATAAATACAGTTTTATAAATGTTATGGAATATGTTTCTATTAGGCCTACATTAAAATAAGTGCTTAAGTACAGTTGTATTAATAGCACGTAATGTAATTTTCACAGACGCAAATTAGTATTACAGTTGCTAAAATATTACGTAAACATCGGGGATAAACTGTAGTGTAAATAGACGGATTTCTGCAGAAAGGAACACGCACACAATGAACTAAAACTGAGATAATTATATGAGATCAAAGTTTTCTGTCAGTTTGTAAAAGTAAAACACATACAAACAATTTTTCTGGGCTTTTGAAACTCTCAAAATATTATGAGTTTACGTTAAGAATTTTTTTCAAGGATAGTCTTTGAAACTTCTCTGTCAGCTTGGTATGATTGTTAATTTGTTACAAAATAAATAATTTTATCGTTTGGTTCCCTTCTGCAAAAATCCCTCTAAATAACTTATGGGAGGGCCAACAATGTTTTTATGTATATGATTTAAAAGAAGTTAATTTTATAATTTGGTACTCCGGGGTAAACAAAGTGATTTTAATAAGAATCACGAAACAATATGACGATCAATAAGACAAAAACACAAGAAAAATAAAGGATAACAGTGCTGGTGTAACAGTACTCTCGACACATTGTGATAAAAATAACACAGGTATGTTAACATTTGTACTTACATCGAAATGCTCTTCACAAATGTAAATGCAAGATTTTTCTGAGACGTCACTGGCCTATCGCCTTGCTGCTTTGAACCATTTCTTTCTCTTGTCCTTTGGCACGGTAATGAATACCTTATCTGTTGCATTTTCAGATGTATTCTTGTACCGTGGTACAATGCCCCATTTACAGTTTCTGGGAGTAATTGATTTGATGTCATTTCCCGTATTTATATCCATTTTCAAGAGTGAAGCGCGCTAAGTAAACATTCTCTATCGGATACGCGGAGCGGACTGACTCGTGCCTGGTTAGTGACGTCACGAGATCGGCCGGCCGAGGTGCGTTTTGGCGGGCGTTCAAATCGTGCTAACTTCAATAGGCTGTAACTTTCTTAAGACTAATTTTCCAGCCATAAGACTTTGCAGGTATGATATTGGTACTAAAACAGTTGAAAAACAGCAGTTACAAAAAAAAACGTGCATATTGCCCATTATCCTGCACAAAACGTTTTCATTTTACGGTCCATTACGTGTATGTTATTATTTCCCGCGTAAGTAGTTTATAATCACACCTGATTCACTCTTAAAATGTCACAACTCTCCAGATGCCGCTTCATTATCAGCAGCGCATCATCAACCAGCGAGCGTGACTCATTGTGTCTAGCGATATGAAATGTAGGCATTCTGTAGCATTTAGGCCCATGTCTGGTACCTAGATGCTTGGTTCAGTCGCCATGTCTTGTTGGCACGAAATACAGAAGATCTAGGTGCACGCGTCATGCAGACTGGTGCCTAGATGCTTGGTTAAGCCACCATATAGTGTAGGCACGAAACAGAGGATCTATGTGAGTGGGCTGTGAAGATTTGTACCTAGATGGATGCACGTGCCGTGCAGACTGGTACCTAGGAGCTAGGTTATTGCCACGTCTTGTAAGCATGAAATACGGAGGATCTAGTTGTGCATTCCAGCATGCCGTACTTCATATTGACGGATCTTTGCAACTGTCACTTTTTGCAGATTCCACATTTTTACCATTCTGGCTAAGATGCTTTCTCGCCGACAGCGATAGCAAAACCTGGTCCCTTGGTAAACATCTTGTCAGAGTTTTACTGAATTTTTCCTCTGTTGAAAAATTGTGGCCATTATTCGGGGTTTTTAAAATACTGCTTCAAGTCTTTGAAAATAATAGTGCGGCCATTATGCAATTGCCGCCATTTTGTGGTAAATACGTTATGCTGATATTCACGTGTCTTATTATAAATGTTTATTATTAAAATATATTCAATTTTAATGCCAATTATTCTATGGAGCATTATTGTACGTAACAATCTTTTTTTTTTTAGTGATGGTGAAAGGACTGTTGTGTTTTCTCGTGTATGTCTAAAGTGAAAATATATGCTTCGTCTTTAATTAGGATGATATAGATAACAGTAATTATAAACAAATTCAACTTAAAGATGATAAGATCAGGCCTTGTGCCTTGACATTTTTAAAATACAGTAATTACAGTGGAACCTCATAATGACTGTGAATGGTAACAACTGTCTGTACAAAACATTTGTGTTATATCCAGGTATATGCATACAACTTCAGTAGGATCAGGAAATTTAATCATTTTTTAAGATTTGTTATGACACTTATGATGGATTAGCAGTTAAGTTTGTTGGAAATTAACAGTAGTATTTTTTTAACGGTGTGTGTGTATGTTATGTGTGAGGCTGTGGCTAGTGAAACAGTTGGCACCACTGGTCTTAGAAGAGGAATTTGTGCGTGGGAGTGAGGGTTGTAATAAATATGGGATGTGTTTGGTTGGCATCAGAACAGACTAGTGGACAAGGAAGCATTGCGGTGAGAGGGAGTTGTGGAAACCCCGTATTTTAACCATGCTATGAACCAGCTGCGTGGCTGGCAAGAGTTTTGTGATATGATAAAATGCATATAAGAAAAATAATACCGTGACCTCTCAGTTTAATGTCTTCCAGTTTGATTCATTCACTTTAACAACTGTATTTTTTGGTCCCCTCTGAAGTCCCAATATATTTTTAGCATCAGTTTAAAAACTCCTTCAGTTAAGGACAGTTTTTTAAGTCCCTTGAGAGTCGTTAAACAGAGAAATTAGGCCTTCTGTATATGTGAAACATGTTTCAGCCCTGTGTCAAAGTATTTGTTACAGCTTAGAACATGAATCCTTAGCTAAAGTGGTTGCTTTGGTATCTTCCTTGGGATGTTTGAACATTTGATTATAGTCCTTATAAGATGAGTAACTAATTACTTTAGCAATGTTTATCTTTCCAGTATTTTCTCTTTTCCTTAGTAATTCGTTTGTGACATGTGGTAGCTAACACTTTGTGTAGCTTTCTTAAATTTTATTTGGTGTCTTTTTTTTTTTCAGGTCGTTCAATGGAGTTCAGCTCTATGTGAAATACATACCAGTTGACTTTGATGAAGTAAGTACATGTATAAATTACAATAACTGTTATTTGTGTACAGCTAGCTGTTGGTCTGTTTTTGCCCACATGTAATACTTGTAGTATACCAGGTTATATGGGCAGTGTTATTTGAATTTAAAAAAACACTACAAATGTATAAAACTTAAATAGAGATTATGCCATATTATTTATCAATAGGATTGCAAAATGTCACTCAGCATAAATAATGTCTTGATTGTTGTACATGCTGTTTGGATATTCTGCCTTTGATGGTGTACAAACTATTATCTCAGTGGTAATTTATTTATTTTGTACTGTCACCGCCCCTCCATCGGGGCTGACCTCGACATGGTGACGGCACCTAACAATTATCACAGCAGCAGAGGCAGGTAACGAGGGTTGCGATTCCCAACAATTAGCAAACTACTACGCCTAGGCAAGGGTATCATTTAATTCAAACAAAGTTAGAAACTCATAACTTCAAATCTAGCAAAACTAGCAAGTGATCAGCATGATCTGCATGTAATATCACCATTATTAGCAAACTTGTTGAAGGGAAATTACCATTAACTTCAACTTCAAAAAACAATACCAAAGGTTAGTTTAATCGCAGCAGCGATTTATTGACAAATCAAAACATCTTGACAATTACATAACCTTGAAAATTATATATACTCAAATAGTTAACCAAGGATCAAAACATTCAACTAATAACATTAAACATAAATTTTACAAAAATACAATAACAGGCGTGCAAATGGAATCTCATTTAAAGTTGAACAAATAGGAAATAACAAGAAGCCCTAGTCGATAACCCTGAGGAGGGTGTAGCAAAGACAATAACTAAACATAGGCTAGCCCTACCTCATAGGGAACTAGCTCACACAACAAGTGCTGACTCTCAGCAGCAAACCCTAACATAAATTCGAGGGGACACACGCCCTTAAACACACTAATTAAAACTCTGGGGAACCACGCCCCAACATACAATCTCAAACACAAGCATATCCTACCTCAGTAGTATGCATACACAGCTTACACCCTCACACAAAAGTCTCATAGTCGGGTACAGAAGGTGCATGCAAAACATCTAATTGGTTTACTATTAAAGATCGGAAATGGTTTACATTCGCTGTTAAATCCAAGCATCAAATTGCACACCTTTAAAGATTAATTACCAATTAATGAAACTTATAGAAAATACATGTCTGCCCCTCTCTCTCTCACTGAACAATAATAACATATTTACTTATGAAATCCCGAATGCGAAAGTTACTTTAATTTATCAGAAAAAGGTGAAACAACAAACACAAGGCACGAACGAAACACTAGGACTTGGGCCATTATGCTACAGGACTTCAACTCAAGAAATAATAAACACGAAACTAAACAAGGCGCCACAAATTAATCATTTACAAATCCTGCAGCATAACAACCCATTCCACATTTACAATAACGAATAACAAAGCAACACTTACATTTCACTGGAAGCCGACTGAACCCCAATACTACAAATACAGGAGTATAAATACAAGAAGCGAGAATGAATATTATCACTGGAAATAGTCCGCCCAACATGGCGGAGCAAATGCAAGTTAAATTACAATAAATCAATTATTACTATGAAACCTGAAATTAGATAACGAAAACACAATACAAACATTACAAGTCTCAATTAGAACAATATTAATTATATAAACAATTCCCTTCAGAAATTCACAATATTACAGGAAAATTATACCAACACAGCTCTCGGGAATATTTCTCGAGGTTCCGCCATTGTCGCTCGATAGCGCTAGTGTAGCACGAGGCTAGCTGCACTGCCTGTACCTGTGTCTCTGTTTAGTCTGTATCACATCTATGGCGAAGAATGTCAAGTCTACAAACGGCGACGGTAAATATTCCAAAACAACAAATGGAATATAAGGTATGTAATGAAAGTCTGGATATGTGGAAACGTTTGAAATATAACTGCTGAGTATTATATATGTTACTTCTTGATAACTTGCAATGTCTGAACTGTTTATAACGTCGTCAAATTACGTCGTTCACTGACTCAGTCGGTACAATGACAATGTCAATATTCACAATATTATGGTTGACGATCTGCTAAGTCCTGGTAAACTGTACAATTGAGGGGCTTTTAGCAAAAAGGTAACATGTCCAAAAAGTGAAATGTTCAGGAGAAACAAAAAACATCATGCCATTCTATCTGATTCGTAAATTGGGTTTAATGTGATTGTAAGAAATAATAATTGTCTTTGCAGTTGTGTACATGAAGTCAAAGTTCAGAAATAAGGAGTGTAGTATTAATAAAAAAATAAAATAAGTGTGACAAGTCACGTTTATGCCCGAAAATAAAGTAAGTGTTAGATATGATTGGTTTTATTCCTTTAATGAAGTTATTCTGTTTAGTATTTCTAATTTACTAACA
>PNEQ01056961.1:0-33363 GCA_003012365.1 Medauroidea extradentata
ATTAATAATTTTGTTTGAAAGTTCCTATTTGACATTTACCGGCACCCCCGCGACCGCCCGATCGATCGTGAATTTGGAGGCCCGTTACTTTACCTTGTAATTGTAAATCTCAATAAATATGTTGATTCACCTTGCCTTCTTTAATTTTAAACTACGCTTGTTATAACCCTAGGTTGTTTATACGAAGGGCTTCGTGACAGGCAAAACAGCCTCAAGAAAGTCTTCAAGGTTCGCCTAAAGCTATCACACCTGAAAAGCCTTTGCAGTTGGGGTTTGTAGATATTTTCGGACCGTCCCCAAGATCGCAAGGTGGAGTTCGATACATCTTTGTCATAATGGATATTGGCAGACACGCATCCACTGTAATCGGCATCAACAAGGCTGGAAAAGTAAGTTGCCCCTTATTGAGTTACTGATGAACCATACTGTGCTTGTCAGCCTAGGAATTACACCATATGAAGTACTCTCATGTAAGCGATCAGAGGTATTGGAGTCAAGATTGCTGCCTCACATGGAAACTACTGATGTGGAAGGTGTGTAATATGACCACGCGAATCTACAGGAGGAAGTTAATCATATGATCAAGGCAAGATAAGTTGCTGCGGCTGAGCGCCGGAAGACGTATGTCAGGCTTCAAAAACATACAAACTTGCTGTTGGGGATAGTGCTGATAAGAACTAATCTTATTTCACAGTTGTGGGGAAACATGACCAAAAAGTTGTACCTGGTCTTTGAAGGTCCCTTTGAAATCTGTCGCATCTACAAAGAGAACTGCTATGAACTTAATCACCCCGGCACTCAAGAAGTAAAGAGTAGATTCATTATCACACAAATGAAGCGCTTTATTACACCAGTTAGGTCACAAGCATAAGACGTGAATACTTTTAGGCATTTGACGTTGCAGACTAAAATATGCTAGGCTGAATAATTTTTTTCTCCGGCACAGAAAATAGGTTGTTTGTTACACACTATTATAGTACTGCAGCTATCATCATTGAGAGTTTGAAGTTATAGGAGTCCACAGGCACTTTGGGGTGATGTTTATTTTTCCTTCGTTAGAATTATGCAAGGATATATTATGTGTTCTCGTCGCCGGACGAGTGTTTTATTTGTCACTGGTACCTTATAATTGTTATTAATATTATATGGAAAGTATTTAGTGCCATTAATGAATTTTGCTGCATTTTTATTTCTGTGTCACTGAATAAGCGTACTATTGCCTGCTTAGTAACAAGCTTATGTTGAAGAAGTCTGTTGCTTGCGGACAAGAACTAGCCTACCACTTGTGTTACATGTCCTATCACTGCGTGGGGTAATAAACTTTGAAATGATGAATCACAGAACACCAGTTAATACCGTCCACTAAATGAAGATTTCTACTTTGAAGCGCAAAGCCTTCCAATTAAACCAGGATATTTACAGATCACGTTACCATGATGATGGGCCTGTTTAGCCGTCGAGTTTGTGAAACGTACTCCCATGTTGTGGCAATATTATTTTTGTTGTACACACACTTCCGTAGTCACCTATGTAGTGCATTATTTTTTTATTGAGGTTTTCTTGTTGAAATTTTCTTTCTGTGCGAATAGTTGCACACACTACATTTTGCTTGCAGAATGCAAGTTTTATTGAATTATTTAACAATACACGCAAATTGTATAAAACATTTAAAGAGCACTTAAAGCGATTTTTGCCAGGTGGCATTTCGATTTTAAAGCACGATTTTTGTATATAATACTTTTAAAGTATTTAAGAACTGTTCACGCCAGTCACACGCAGACAGTTAATTAACTGCGGAAGCCAAAATGATTAAATTACGAGAACCAGTTTAAATAACACTTTCTTGGCAGAAGAACACATTCAGGTGAAACGTTTGATTTTCCTACAGAAAGTAATGAGAGTGAACACAAACTGTAGCTGAGTGTTTGTGTACAGTACACTTTTATAAGCTATACATAAAAGTGCGGCACAAGACAAAGAGCACTGCACTGAAGAAGTTACACACTGATCAACTTTCCATAAGGACGATGCTAGAAGCTGGGATGTTAACTTTCGCTACACCTGTTGGTCGTCTTCGGAGACATAGTTGGTGGATTCCATGATCGGAATTTAGTATGTCGTCGCTGGTGGCTATCCAGAACCACCTGATGGAGATATCCTGTAGTAAATAGGTAGACTACTGCACAGTGGCGGCTCGTGGGTTATTGCCAGGTAGGGCTGCAGTTACCAAGAGCTGTACAGGGTTGTGCGCTGGTTGACTCTACAGCCGCTGACACGCTGATGTACAGGTGCCCCTTACTACTGAGTGGTCACAAAAGTTCTAGTAGCCGAGAAATATTTCATAGTCGTTGGTCTACGGCGCGTTCATCAAAAGTGTACAGTTCCGACTATCTGCAGCCCCACCTGGCAACAACCCACGAACCGCCACTGTTACTGCAGACTTGTGGTAGGACGCCTTTACTCTGATTCCTTTTAGCAACTGTTATGATTCTTCGAGTAGCGGGTAGTGGGTACTGCACGCAGAAACTTCAGCCAATATCTGGACCATCATACATCTCACCAATTTCAGATACTGGTTTGTTCCAAACGTTTAAAAAGCGCCTAAGTCAAATGTGATAGAGTACTCTACAGAAGGGTAAGTGTTGTAAAGCTGTTTAACTCTCTGTATGGTTTTGTGTATCGTTACTGAAAGTCAGACAGTGAAGATATTTATATCTGTAAATAATTGTTGTTAATATGTTTTGTTTCTGATGTGCGTGTCAAAATGAAAATAAAAATATAAATCTTGCCCTATATTTAGAAAAAGATGACACGAAACAAGAACATTGGACAGACATCAAAATGCACTCATCGCAGTAACAGAACAAAAAGGAAAGAGGTCACCGAGGACATGCCCCCTTTCATTATTCAAACTCGTTCAGTTGAGCATAAAGACTATTTGTAAAAAAAAGCATTTGTAAATAGCTCACTCATTGTTATTGTACTGCATGAATAGGATGAAATCAGATATGTGGCAGCAGTAACATATATGTTGTGCAAATTACGCAACAAAGGATAACGTTTGAATATCGTGACTAATGGTGTTTTTACACAAAATGACTCATAACAGTACATTAACCATATGAACACTTGTACTCCGCCGTTTAGTTTACATCTACATGACAAATATTAGTTGTATACATACTGTACATACTGAACATGCGTTTCTACACGAGAACTGTAAAGAAAACCCAAATCTAGAAAACGTCAGCAGTATAGTAAAATCAATGATAAAGACACTTTGTTCTCAACGGTGCACAACACCAATAACTCGAACCTCCAATTTTCATGAAATGTTAACGATAACCTTAACATAATACTGTTGCCATGACAATAACCCTTCACACCCTCCGTGCATTACAAATACCATGCTTATACAAGACCGTGTTATTTTGCTGTGGTGCTGCACAATTTAATCCACTGAGCTGACATTAAAAATAAGTGTGTTTTGTATAAAGTGTATGGAAGATTAGAAACCTTCATTCCAGCTCACTTGAATCTTTGTCAACAGTGGGCCTTTCAAAGAGGTCCAAATAAAATGCTACATAATAGTTTTGGAGAAAATACTGCTGTAGTTTCTTCACACCATCCATTTTTTCTTTTATATTGGAACACAACCTTCAGGATAAGCCTTCGTGTTCGGTAAATTTAACATAATTCCCTGAAGTCTCAAAGCAAAGCTGTGATCAATACAGTCAATGAAGTCTCTTCCTGTCACTTCCGGGTTTATCCCCCGTGTGGGAAATACGCATGAAGCTAATAAACTTAAATGCCACCATCTTGTCTCGTGTTACTTTTAATAATGAAGATTTGATAGACAAAGTACTTGCTTTATAAAACGAATGCCACCACTTCTTGTAATCCATTATCATGTCAGTGTCTGGTATTATTATTTGAAATTTCTACTGCGAACTAGATGACACTAAGAGTTCAACATACCCTTTGACAGTGTAAATTCGGTCTGATCGTCTCAGTTTCCTTTTCACAACATCAACATCCCTGTCACATGTCAGGAATGAACGGCCACGGACAGGTAAATACTAGTTTACAATATAAAATCGTTTCACGTCTACGAGTGCTGAAAACGGTCTCATATTAGTATTGTTTCTGTTTTGTGCTGAGCACCCATCAGTAAATATGTGTAAGTGTTTTGAAATACATTCATCAATGCAATGATTCAACGAACTACAAACTTCGTTTCGGCCTTTACCATCTATGTCCTCGTAATATACATAATATATCACGTCACTGTTTTCCTTCAAATAGTGTATTCATAATACAGAAACAGCCAACAGTCCTAAATAAAAAAATTCTTGCACAGAGACTTTGTGATTGTGAACATTTTGCATGTAACCTGCAGTAATGCCTACCTCATCATCATTTTCCTGTACAATATCTTCTATGTATCATATTGATATAAATTTTCATTGCACGACGCAACTCTACGAGCGTTTGCATTCAAATATTTTTAATGTGAGTTCTTTGCACATACTACACGTGTCCACTTGAGGTCTGCCAAATTTCAAATTAAAACGGTCGAGAAATACATTTCTGTAGAAACTATAATTAACACTCAGAGCAGGATGCTTCTCAGCAAAAGAGTTTTTGCATTATTTTTACATTCCGAACTTCACTCAAGTACGTAAAATGTTAAAAGACTTGTGTGCTTACTATACAAATTCATTAATTTCTTTCAGAAGTACTATAAGTCAGTGACTTGTAGTGTTTCTGAAAGAAATGTTTGTATGTATGTATATATATATATATATATATATATATATATATATATATATATATATATATATATATATGTCCACATAATATGTATAGAGAGTTCTGACTTAATATGTTTATGCACAAAACGGTGTATTTAGATGAGAAGAATTGATTTCCTTCAATAACACATTTTACCACAAATCATGACTTATGGGGTTTATGAAAAAACCGATTCAATAGTTATATGAAATTAAAAGAAAATCAAATGTTTTCAAAATACGGATTTGAATTATTTCGTCTGTTTTTAGTTCCTGATTTTTTAAAATTATTACCTTATTATTCTACTAATCTAAAGTCTTGTCCATCTGCCTGCAAAACGGGAACAAGCCCCCTTCAAACTAAAAGTATAGATACGGATACACCCTGGATTGCGGTAACTAAGCCCATTTAATATTGTTTACTTAATCCATTCACCCACATTGAAATAACCGTTAAAAGAACTTAATATGAACTCATTTACTTTCTGAATGGATGCATGGCCTTATTATTAGGTATGTTGTATTTCAGAAAAAATGTCGTAATACGTAAAGGCTGATTATCAGCGTCACTAAACGTACGTACCTACGCATGCGCGTGAGAATTATTGGATTGGATTCACAAAAACGTAGAATCTAGGATTACACAAATGTTGTTTTTATTAGAGAAAATACGCCGGCACCGTTTTATAATAAGGGGCTGCCATATGAGGGATATTGATAATAGACCCTAACGTAAACAAGTATAGTTATAAACAGGATGTTTTCGTAATGATAAGTAAAATTAAGATTGAGGGATGGTGGCAAAATTGGATGGTGAATGGTGGGTCAGAAGTGTCATAGCGAAAAATTATCGGCGAAAAACGTGACGAAGTGAATTTGGAACAGCGAACTGTTAAAACTACCATCTTACACACATCTCTGTAAATTATAAAGATTACTGAAGAGGTTCAGAATTGTGGCCAATAATGAATGCATGCATGGCAGCGTCGCAAGAGATTCTGTCGCAATCACTGTAACATCGCTGGCAATGTTCTGAAGACATATCAGGCAGCAGCTTCATTGACATGAGCTTTTATATAACCCCCTACCACTAAGAGAAAAAAACTATCAGCGTTACATTAAGCTTCAATAGTGAAAGTAAGAAACTTAACTTCACTGCCAAATAAATATAGTCTAGTGTAGGTCGTTCGGGATAAAGTTACCACTAAAAATTAAACCCTGGAAAAATATAATTAACCGTTACTGCATATCATTCACCATTAACTATAGTTTCCTTACTGTTTGTATGGTTGGCAGCAAAATTACGCAATATAGTTATGTGTATTTTCATATTTATATGTAACAATACCGAAACGTAATCAACCAAAATCGACATACTTGTATTTCATGTAACTAATAAACTTAGTAGGCCCCTGCATAGGTTCATACCGACTGCACAATTTATCTTACTCGCGCAAACATCAAGTGACGTGTCCAGAGAGGTTAGATATATCCCGTCGTTAGCCGCTACGTGCGGAAAGATACGAACTGGCTGAAAATAGAACTTTAGCAGAGCTTTTCTGAGTGCTTAGTTTATCACGTTTAATAACAAACTGCTTCATTTTAGTAGGGATATATATTTTGTTCTAATTTCCGAAAAAAAAAAAATGTAAAAGAATAATACAAAGAACTACTACTATTCATATTTAAATATAAAAAAAAATATTTCGTCAGCTGAAACCTTTTTTAGAATAAGATATTATTGACAGTTTGCCAAACAAGTTTTTTTTTTCACACGGTCACAAGTTACTTTACAGAAAATGATGTTACCTTAGTTAACGCAGGTATAAAAAGAATTAGTTATTTTAATTGTTAACATAAACGTTGGGTAGATAAATATTTTGATAAAGACATTTTTCTGACATCAGTATAACTTTTTTGTTGCTGCTCAAGGCATGTGTGTTTAGACTGCACGCTAGAAATTATGTACGGAAAAAGAAAGATACGTTTACGTATATTAGAAAACACGAGTTTATAGAAACCGTTATGGCTCTACGTAATTTAAGTTTTCCTTCAAATTTGAAAAGATTTAATATTCTTAACATCTCATAATTATGATTCTAGTGGGCGCAAGTTTCCAGTTTGAGCCCATTGAAAGCGTATTCCTGTTACAAATAAGGCACACTTGAAAAGAATAAAAGTTTTCTGGAATAAGGTACTTTCCTTCGCAGGAGTGAAATTAGTTTCTGACTGCCGAAGAAAAAGCGCCCGAGTTTCATGAAACTTTGTAATATACGAAGTAAGCACAAGATAGATGGAGGGAAAAGAAAAAAAAATATTAGTCCTCGTTTGCGATGGAGGTACGACTGGAATTGTTATTTGGAAATTTATATTAATATTTACAGCTGTAAGTGTTTGGCTTGGGAGATGGGAAGAAAGCAGCTCTTGCACTCGAGATCTGTGGTGAAATGAAAATATATGGCCTGCCAGTTCCCAGGTAAGATTGAAAATGGTTCCCGGTTCCCTGTAATCACAAATATCTTATTTGCGAAAAGATGATAAAAAACCGCAATGTTATTGTTCCTGGCATTTGACTCATTTGAATATTTATCTTGGAAAGGCTCTCCGTAATTGAAAATTTCGTCTCGGGTCGCCGAGCCATAAATTCAAAAGGAAACCTGGCTTGTTTGTGTTCTTTGTCTTAAAGTGCGTAGAGAAATTCTCTAGCTTTGTTTGTATAGTATCAGAATGAAAATACAGGAAACAACTTCTTATGACCTTCTCAGGTACCAATAAAATTAAACTCTTACATACAATATTTTTGTTGTAATAATGACAAAACTAATTATTCACAGAAATGTGTGTGCAACATTAAGTTTGAAGATATCACTATTACTGATTTCATAACTATTTTTATTTAAAAAGTATTTGCAGTGGTTATCCTGAAGACAAACATGAGTACACGATAGCGACTACATTGTGTATGCGTGCGTGCAGGTGTTTGTATATGTATATATGTGTGTGTGTATATATATATTTATATAGACACACACATACACACATATGCGTAAAACAAAAAAAAATATAAAACTACATTTTCATTAACATAACCATAATTTTTAATTTATTCTGTCTTGGTAAGAAACGTGAGGAAACGCATTTGCACGAGCAAGGAACACATGTAAGACACTAGGATTTTAAACTATAATCCCTCACTTCAACTGCTTTTACTAGAATAATTTTTGTAAGCCTAAAAGGGAGCATATTTCGTAAAAAAATCATCTGCCAATTTTATTGAAAATAGTTCCTACTATGTCGTCTCATTTATCAAGAGAATATAGAATAGTATTAGCTAATTATGTAAATGTTCGTTAATTTAGTGATTCGCTTAACTAGTATACTTTTAGTTTGAAAAAAAAAATAGACTACTTTGAAAAAATTGTTTCCAACAGGACTAAAAGACGGATTTACGTTAGCTATACTCTGTTGCATATAAGTTTGGATTGATTTGACAGCAACTTATGGGCAATAATAGTCAATATTTTGTGATTTGTTGCACAATGAAAGACATTTTTAGTTCTAAAATGAATCTGAGATGTCCATTTCAGCATTTGTATTGCAAAGTTTGTCTTGTGTAGTGCCACAAATAACAAAACATTACAAATTATTGCCCATAAGTTGCTGTTGAATTTATCCAAACTTATATGAAATGGAGTAGACTTTAATTTAGTCACACATAAAGATAGCAAAAGCAGTAGAATAACGTGGTCGTGGTATTACGACGCGTTTACTGTAAGGTGACAAGAAGGAAGTGCTATTGGAGTCAGCCGTGGCCTACAGAGATGAATGAACCATTCCGGCATTGAACTTGGAGTGCATTTGGAAAACTCGGATACCCAAAATCAGGATGGCCCAACCAGTAAGGCACTATAACGAGTGAGTATAATCGTCCGCCATTTTGGGTCTTTTGGAGCTGGCGCAAGCCAATGGATGCTCGCGCGCCACAACAACATGTCTAACTAAACTCATCGTAAAACTAAAACTATACAACCAAATGGATTTAAAAAAATTATATTGCATTTATTAACTATGCTGCCAATGATAATATCCTTTAGTTTTATTTTCTACAACTATCATGTTATTAAAAAAAAGTTAATGCCATATTGACATTTGACAGGAAAATGCAGAGTAAATTATATTAAGTGAGAAACTGTTTTGTTATACGAGATAGATGGTGGGTATCAGCGAACAAAACAAAAATGATAGTATAAATTACATTTCTATGCCCCTCGTGACGATTTCCGCGAATCGCTGTTGTTTTGGCGGCAGGTAAAAGACAGAATATTTCGTGCGCGAGGCATGGGCTCGCTCAACGACGCGTATACAACTTCACTCTTAGTTTATCTACACAATACATACATGTGTATTTGAAGATTTTAGTTTGTAATGTTACTTTTTACTATATACTTAATTAGATAACATAGAACATAAATGTAATAATAAGTAGCCAACGTATAGTAATATATTGCAAGGCACCGGAACAAACATTGAATCCAACATATGTACAGTACATATGTATTTTTGCAGTAGTTTAATTCACAAAAACTAATTCGACAAAATATATGTTAAAAACAGTTATTCATTTACATACTTGTATTTAACTAATGCTGCGTACCAAACGTTTCATTATTTTTTTTTCAGTATAAATTGATTCCCCGCGATGTAAGCTAAAATTACACATTTTTTTAATATCACAAAAACAAATATTGAATATATTTGAAATTATGGTTTACAGAATTGTTTTATTTTTCACAGATGATACGTAGAAAATTTCGTAATTATTTGATTATTTTCATTAATCTATAACCTAAAATAAAGCATCAAGCCATATCACTTTTTTTGCGTAAAAGTGGAAGATATACTAAAATTAATTTAATTTTTAAAATATGTAAAATTTTTACAACATGCAGTTATTTTGCTTACAGTTTAATACAGTCTCATCACCTAAAAATATTGCTTATGCAAATTAAAATTATGATTTAGTTTCTTTTTTTCGCAGAATATCTTGCATCTTTTATTTACATTTTTGTTTAAGTCCACTACAGCATCGAACCTCAATTATCTCCCAAACGAATACATAACGTAAACAAAATTTAACCGACACCTAGATTTGAACTCATAACCCTTACAATACCAGGCTCGACCCTGAGAGCTTCCTGTGATCTGCCGCGATTGTCACATGAATTTTTGCGACAGTAAACAACAATCCTATAATGAACTACACTTATCTGTTTGTCGTAGTATAAGTACAAAGTATATGTTTTAAGTAGTCGAGAAATAAATGTGTTTCGAAGAATAGCTATTGTTTCATGGACATACCCTTATTCGAAAACACATATTTTGGTCACTTATTGTAAAGGAATGGAATAATTCGCGAGTTCAATGGCCGACGTGTTATAATACATTGTCCCATGTATACTCGAGCCCCGACTATTAGTTCATTGTTTGTTGTTCCAGTGAGTAGCAGCTAGTGGACAAATGGCCGGGGCTTGTGCATAAATAGATCAATGGATTTCTACAAGCATGTCGTTGAACTCGCGAAATATTCCTTTCCCTAATTATTGTTATGTACTTTTTACGTTATTTTTAAATGAAGATCTTTACGAACGTTAATTTTTATTTTTTATTATTGCCTTTGAAGCGACCGTTAGTAGTAAAACGCATATACAATATAAATATATGTCACAAGTTTCTGTGAGAAGATACGTTTTGCCGAATTATCGCAATGAATGAGGATGCTCTGCAGGCATGTTGTGATTCTGGCGTTGTGTGGTGTACAAGGGAGCTTTTTATTGAGCATTTAAGTTAGTGTTACATTTTACGGGAACGAAAATTACTTAGTGTTAACAAGATCTTTATATTTGCGTGGTTTGTAGTACTAGCAAGGTTCACTTTAGTTCTTAATAGGCTTTTGTATGTTACATATTTCTCACAAGTATCTCATTGATAACGGAAATTCCTACGTGATAATGTATACATAGAATAGAAATTACGATTCCCGCATTAACTGTATTGGGCGATAACTGTGTTATTTACTAACACACAGTAAAAAGGAAAGAACTTCTAAATACAAATTTATATCCAACATGTTTACAGAGAGTATTTAAGTGTAAGTGTTTAAGATACCGTGTGTTTTATTTACGACGTACGCTACAGTAAATTAGCGGCACTTCTCCATACTGTTTTCCACAAATGTAGGGGAAATGTAATGTTTGTTAGCTTGGCTTAATGGGCATAAAAGTAAGCATGCTACGTTTAAGATATTTAACTCATAGACTATTTCAAACATGTTTGGTCGTATTGTAAGAAAAATTAGCACTTGTACAAGTGTGTGAAAAAGATTTGTATTTATTATCCTGACGCTATAAATCAGCATGACTATGTACTGTCTGCACAGAGTGAGTGAAGGGCAGCTACAGTACAAAAATAATAATTTGATTCACACCGCTACATGACAGGCAGTGTATTGTAATTTTTAGTGTAGATTGACTTAAAAGAAAACTGAAATTCATATTAGTAAATAAACTATTTGAAACCTTAATGAAATCAGTTTAAAAACAAATTTATTATCAGCAACCAATTACGTTTACAGCTTCAGGATACACTACGTATAAATCTTCAAACTATCGTTTTAGCAACAGAGTGGAGATGCATTGATTTGTCCGATTGGTAATAATGTATTTTGCATTAGTAACGCAAATGAAAACGTGTTTGCTATTACATACGAATAATTTGTAATAAGTCCAAATTTCTCGAATCACTTTCTTTAAAAATTTACATTATTTAATTTGTAACAAACTGAAAATTTCAAGAATGTTAAATAAACTGAACGTAAGTTGTACTTTTAATATGATAACTGCCTCTTTTACTACAAAAGCCTCGATGATGTTAGTATGAATACTTACATAACAAATAGCACAAAGTTAAAAATATTACATTTGCGCTTCAATGAGTTATCAACACCTTTAAAATGCTAGTATAGAAATCAGACGAATTAGCGTTTATGTATTTATTATTTATTATTAATTGGTAAAAATGTGCCTTTAAGTAAATAAAAATATATATTTTCAGTTGTACGTAGGTCTAAGCCTATTTTGTGGGAGAGTCAACAATCTTAAAAGAATTAAGGAAAAAGTAGATTTCAAAAACTATCTTCAGTGAAATTAAGGATGTTGCATTAATTTTCTATTCAATATTAGATTTTGTAAATGTATTTATATTCGATAATGTATACTTTTGTATACAACCCTAAAATCAGTTATTTAAAGCTGAAAACGTTATAATAAATACAAAATGTAGAGTTAAAATTAATGTCTTAAATAATATGAAGACAAACCAAGGAATAATTCGTGGTCAGGTCGTTGAGCTAGACGGCGCGGCGCCGCGCGCCAGAGATATTCTGTCTTTAACCTGCCGCCAAAATAACAGTGATTCGCGAAACTCGTCAAGAGCGGAATAAATGTTAATTTTATACTGTCCTTTTTGTTTCGTCCACGACACCCCCCATCTAGCTCGTAAAGCAAAAAGTTTCTCGCTTACTTTTACCCCGCATTTCCCGGTCAAAAAATTTCATGCCAATATTAAACTTTTTTTACATAGTAAATTACTATCATAAAGAAAATTAATGAATAGCGTCATTGGCAGGACAGTTCATTAATACTCTGTAATTTTTTTTTTAAGTCGATTGTCCGAATAGTTTTCGATTGGTGATGAGTTAGGTTTCTGCGTTTTTTCGAGCGCGTGAGTATGACTTGGCTTGCGGTAGCAGCGAAAGACCCAAAATGGCGGACTATTATACCTAGTCTTTATAGAGCCCTACTAACCGCGAATACGTCCCGTTTTCTAAGGAATGCGTGCCTTTAGAATCTTACCGC
Source organism: Medauroidea extradentata (assembly GCA_003012365.1). Taxonomy (NCBI): domain Eukaryota; kingdom Metazoa; phylum Arthropoda; class Insecta; order Phasmatodea; family Phasmatidae; genus Medauroidea; species Medauroidea extradentata. The sequence goes on from PNEQ01056961.1 coordinate 12,707, forward strand.
TACGCCACACCGTGAGTATACGTGTGTGCGTGCATGTCGAGTCTTTGTGTTGTGCTGAACAATACGTTCGCAAACTGATCAGAGTCACGAAGGGGTTATATGTTGACCTAAAGTACGTTTAATGTAGATCTCTTCTTCCTAGAGTAATAATGCAGCTTGTAGGTGCCTTGCAAACGTGCTTGTTTTTGTAATCAGGAAAGAAAGGCGTCGGATTTTTTTATACATATCAGCTAATGGGGTTTCAATAAAATCATTGCTAAACATTAAAATTTTTTTTTTCGCTTAACGTTTGCGTGTTTCAAAAATCCAATTATTGTTCATTATTGTGATACTCATGTAAACATTAAAATGATCAAAGGAATGAATAAACAAATATATAAAGTAGATAAGTAAAGAACTTAAGTAAATAAAGAAGGAAAATAAATAAATAAGGAAAATAAATAAATATCGTATGAGAGACGTACACGAGGCCAGAGTATCGCTCAGACTTACGACTAGGCACCTGCTTGTCCCGGAGGATGACAAGAAATGAGGTCCAACAATGGACAGGCACCGGTGTGTTGGGGGGGGGGGGACCGGGAGATTGCTGAGTTAACCCGCCTACCAGCGGCACTATTCCCACCCCTCCGGGAATCGAACCGGTAGTTTTATGCTGAGCTGAATATTAATAACCTAAAAGCAATCAACACTATTCGAACCGGAAAAACCGCCGGCTGGTGTTTTTTCTATATTCCTACAACTTTCTCGCTGGATTTAGTATAATTTAATAAATGTAATAACTGAGATATTTGTTTATAGTTCACTTTAATTATAGGAACCAGTGAATATTCATTGATTATAATAGTATTTTTTTCTGACATAGTAAGCTTAAACTGCTTCATCTTGAATCAGTAAAAACTAGTTCCAAAATATGGGAAAGACCTCACCAGGTAACAAACCAGGTGCGCCGGTACTTTGTGGACGCGTGAACACGTTAATAACTTCGAAAATAACGTGAATTTCTAACACACTGCAATGCAGTTAGACAACATTTTAGCAATAAAAAATGGTAAAATTGCTTCCCACTTATTTATTACAGTGTTTCTATAGGAAAATTGAGTATTTTTATAGCCCTTGTAATTTTTATTGCTCCTAAAAATTGGTATACTTTTGAACTTCTGAAATTAAATATAATAGTGTACGTAAAATCACATATCGACACTACACTTAAAAAGTTCGATTCTGAAGCCAAAGTAAAACATATTTGTATTATTATTGAAGTTTGTTCAGGAAGTATTATTACCTTAGCGTGAATAGCTTATGCATGTTTGGAAAACAGTCAGTTACTAGACACCTGAGAAATTCGCGTGTTCAGTGACCTGTAGGCTAGCCTCTAGTTATGTGTGTAGTCTGGCAGATAACAGCTTCTCGTTGGTTCCTCTCTGACACGGTGGTATCACGTGACTGTACATGCATTATGTGATTACCTTATTATAGGCTAAGTCTTCAAGTCACGTTCGTTATTTGTGCTGTTGAAACTCTTGAGGACTGTGAACCAATAGCAGACCTGCATCCAACACTGACTCCCGCGCTACCTTGTCAGACGTACAACTGGACATTCACGGGAACAACATGCAATGAACCAGTAACTGAGGACAAAGAGCTTACAGAACCGTGGAGTCCAGCCGGCTGGTTTTAAAACCCGCGAAGTTTCCAGGTCTTTAGTTACTGTAATTTACCATAGGTCCGTTTCATTTCTTCGGTATCCAATATTAAATAGATTGTCGCGTCGTGTTGTCAGTGGCGAATATTACAGTTCTGTTACGGTTTTTATTCACCTTCTACTTTGAGTATTCAGCACAGAGGCTGGTTGATACCTCAGGGGAACACCTGAGGTGCGAATTGGCGAGAATGAAACTGCGGTAGTTCGGCGTTTTCTTCCACAGTATGAGGAAACAACATAACACCAAGTCCTGAATCCAGTGAGTGAGTGACTTTTGGTCAGCCCTTAACATCGAGGTATTTAGCGTTGGTGAGGGGTGACAGGAGGTAGGCCTAAGTATGAAGCAGCGCCGGAATGAAAGGGCGGGGGAAACGGGAGATCTCCGAGAAAACCCGCCCACCAGCGGCATCGTCCGGCACGATTTCCACATGCGAAAATCCGAGGACCGATCCCGCCGGGAATCGAACCCGGATCGCCTTGGTAAGAGGCGAACGGTGTGACCATTCGGCCACCGCGGCCCCTCCTGAATCCAGAGAGACAACTGTAAATTGTATCTCCCAGGCCAGGAATCGAACCCTGGACCTTTGGCTCATGAGTCAGGAACGCTAACCATTGAACCAAGTAGTAGGATCTTTATCTTTATATTCACACCAGAATTTCCCCACATATTTAATCATTGTTGATTGCAAATATAGAACAGGTGTGCAAAACAATAATTGTAAACCACCTCCTTCCCACTTGGCTGTACTCTGTGTTTGTTTCATTAACGCAATGGTCTGTTGCAACACTCCGCGTAATGGTGTTGACCTTCCGCGTGCCATTTTGTAAAAGCGAGATCAGTGCAGCACACCACTGGCCGGATAGCCAAACACCGTGCACTCATAGCATGAAATTTTGATCGGAATTAGACTGTCATACCACACAGTGCTCACTCGAACTTGACCAGCTTTATGCATATACAGCGCGTTAAACATACATGGCTGCTCTATTAGATCAGTAATCTTCACGTTGCAAAATCTCAGTGACGTCATTCATATTGTCTCATGCAATATACATTTACTTTACTAAACCTACGTATTTGGAATGATTATGAAGTTCAAGATAAGTTGACGCTGTTAAAATTTACTCAAGAGTATTTTATGGGATTTTTAAATGTTTGTTGCAATGGGAGTTTACAATGACAATTTGTTGGTTTCTAACACACCAATAAATTGTAATTATTTTATGGGCTAAAACGCAAAAGTATTTTATTGATTTCAAAACAATATTCCAACAGTTATGCAGAAGTGGACTGAAAGGAAGTCGGTCGTAACAAATTTATCGCATGTATTATAACTGTTCATCGGGCAATTTTAAAATAATATTTTGTATAAATTAATATTTGAGAAATCATACAACTAAAAACCAATGCCCAGCAACTTTCAATTCGGAAACATCACGAAAGTTATTACCGATAACCTGAGTAAATATTTTGCAATATTAAGATGACATATTTCTGTATATTTTTGATGTCTTTAATTTTAAAATTTTATTGTGACGCAGTTTATAATATTTCGTTAGACAGAGAATAAAGCTAAGATAAAGAAACGTTCTTACTCTAGATTTCAGGACAGCGTGTTTGTTAAAATATTTTGAATATCCTTTCAACTGGTGAGATTTAGTAAGACTATTGAGTACTAAGTGGTAAGACATGCGATAAAACTCATCGTTGAATTACACAAATGTGTAAATTTCCCAATAAAGCTCTAATTTTGTTTTAAAATCTGTGCATTTTTTACACGTACGCAGATATCACATTCTCTAAGGTGTTGAAACTCAATTTTAAAGGAAACATGTAATATCAACAGTTTCACATAATTCGAACGAACGAACAACCTGTGATAGTTTCCTTAAATTGTCTAAGTTTTTTGTTTTAAGTTTTTTGATGAAGTTATTACACTAACGATCACAATTAGAAGGGAATAGTTCAAAATGTCAGTTTGAATTCGTGTATCTGAGGTTATAATTTCGTTGTAAGATCTGTCGTAAAATTAATGTACGTACACAAAATATATTCACTAAATGTTTTGTAGAAACGTAAATGTATTCCTTATAAGCAGATTTAATTGATAAATTTTGTTAAATTTTTTGTGAGGTTGTTAAGGCAAGATTCCATTTACATCCACTGATCACACACTGATCTTTATAGCAAAATATAACAAAATAAAAGTTAAAAAAAAAAGAAAAGGAAATATTTATCACACATCGAGTACTGACTAAAAATTATTAAAAAAAAATCGTGATACTATAAACTTATACATACACACACAAACACTACTAGCGTAACGTCATCATTGGTTAGCGAGCTGAAGCAAATGTTAACGAAATTAATTTTTATGTAAAATCAGAACCCCACCGTTAAATTTGATCCTGGAGTTTCGTATAACACAAGGAAATTCCTGCAGTACTGATCTGATACGGTGACAGTTATGAATACACATTAATTTCGGTCGTTGAAGATGTAAATTCGTGGTTACCTTTGTGCCTTGGTTTCAAACTTCAGTAACTCTTTTGTTGATATAATTTGGGTTTTTTCAAACGCGTAGGTAACGCCAGCGTAGAATTTTTCAATAATTCGAACAGTTTATGGCCAATAAAAGACTGTTGGAGTTTTGTAGGGCGAAATACCGCAGAAGACTTCTTCTGACATCTGTGACTAAGAGCCTCAACTCGGCTTCCAGTGGCAATATCTCAGACCTTAATGGTTCCACAAAAGACATTCCTAACTCAAGTTTACGGACCCAGAACAAAGTTGGAAGAAAGACGTTAGAAAGAACATTGCCTTTCCACCTGGGGAAATTCTGCGCTATGCTTGGAGTGATTCCGCGCTATTATGGAACTGCGTGCTGAATTGTCCTACATAACTACACAGATATCACATTTATTTTGAAATACATGAACTACTATACAAGATTATTTTACTCTAGCATCTTCCAAAGTGGACGTAGCTGTATTAAATTAATTAATTTAAATTTTACACTAAGCTCGTTTTAGAGATACGAAACAATTTTATTAGACTATATAACATACAAAATATGGATTATCATTAGCATAATCCATTTCCACGTGATCATTAACAATTTTTAAACAAGTTTAAATCATTCAAATAATAAGGCATGATTTTTTAAGTGTGTCGAATTGTTAGGTTATGTTTGTTATTAAAGTTTTTTCTTTACCTACGGTCCTTTGTGTTTTTACCTTTACATACTTAGAACATCTATTATATTCAATGTGCTAACCGATATTCACACCACTGCGAACACATCCAACTTTATTCGCAAGTTACAGGCTACAAAGTGAATGACGTTCGTTTTATATTATTTAATAAATTTATTTTTTAAAACTGTTTCTGCGGGTGTTCGGTCGTCTAATGTTGCTGTGTGCAAGTTCTAGATACTATGATACTAGATAATGAAAAAGTTGCAAGTATTTTTGTCCGGGTAGCATGTCGTCGCTGACCTCTCGGGGCGGACCGATACTGATGTCGATTTGTCGGTACGGCTCTTAAGCAATACAGTCGCGACAGCTAATTAGAATATTAAATGCCTCACAATCACTGTCTCTCTCCAATTACTAACCATAAGTGTCTCGGCCCGACGTACTTTGTGACTCGGCGAACCCTTAATGGCGTCCCGATGCCCAAAACAACGACGATGATGGCGCCTCGGCCCACAATACTCCGCGTCTCGACGCCTGACGGTGGCACTCTGCCCTACCGTCGCCGCGACTCTCCGACGACCTCCTCGCTTGACAACGTCCGTCCCGGACCGACGCCGGCTCGCTTCTTACTGCGTCCCGACGCCTAGCTTCGACGCCTGACGGTGGCACTCTGCCCTACCGTCGCCGCGACTCTCCGACGACCTCCTCGCTTGACAACGTCCGTCCCGGACCGACGCCGGCTCGCTTCTTACTGCGTCCCGACGCCTAGCTTCGACGCCTGACGGTGGCACTCTGCCCTACCGTCGCCGCGACTCGCCGACGACCCCTTCGGCTTGATCACGTCCGTCCCGGACCGACGCCGGCTCGCTTCTCTCCACTGATTTGCGCCAAAACCCCCCGTCACTTGGCCGGCAAGCTCCGGTTCGTTTTGAGTCAATCAGGAGTCCGCTTACACCCGATGGCCCCGCCTCTCGAGGACAACAATTCCGGCCAGAACCGTATTTATTAAATCATTTCTTAATTTCTCGTCTCTATTTACATTCAGTTACATAAAATGGTTCATATACTTGTTCACATTTATGATTTATTAATTACTACATATCTATAACACAGTAGCAACTAGCAAAGCCATTGGCTGGACCCCTCCCCTCGTGACCAGCTAGGGAGGTGGTTCAAGCGGGGGTGGGGTGAGGCCCCAAGACAACACTATGCACCTGCTCGTCTCTTCCTCGTCTTCACAAAGACAAAATATATACAATTCCTTATTTTTAACATAAAACTTGGTGCAGTAATGGTATTTTAATGAGAACTATTGCAATGTGATCCTTATACAATGACGAAGAGAATGAATGGTCGCAAGACATAGTTATTGTTGCACATTGATTTATGATGGTTTGCACTGATAACTATTAAATATACAAACTCGGGGTGGCGATTATATGGGCCTGTCACAAGTTATAACGTGAAAAGTAATTTTTCGAGGCTTTTTACAGGTATTTAAACACTGTACTGTATAACCTATTATTTTCGTGCTACACAGAATTTATGTCGTATTTGTCGATAGATAAACATTAGTTTATAAAATTTAATAAATAGTACTTTCGTCTTCACTTGTAAGAGAAATAGTTTAAGTAAAAAACACCAAGTAATAAACATTATGCTAAATATGTATTTTGAAACACTTTTGGAAACTAATTTAAAGAAAAAAACAGGTATTATAAAACACTATCATAGGTAATGTTTCATATGCCAACAGCATAAATTTGGGGAGTAGATAATAAATAATCTTGCTTTGCAGGATTTTATAACAGTGCACATGTTCGGAGGTTCTCTTTTTCTCCATCGACCTCTGTAAAATATTTGGCTTGAAACAAATTCATGTTGCAAGAGCCTCCCAATTAAAATCCAGGGTAAGACATAATCGGCGAGCAGTTTTGAGTTATAATACAACTCTTGATTGGTCTGTTGGAGTGAAGTGGCATCTTCACAAGCAACAATTAAAAAAAGTTTTCTCATCAGTAAAATAATGTAAAACGAATGTGTCACCAACTTGATCTAAAGGTATTTTATTGGATTCGTCAATGAACAAGGGGGAAAAAAGAAACGTGAGATAAAAACAATGAAAGGACGGGGAACAAGACAGAATGAAGAAATAACAAGAGCAGACTTTATGAATTTCAACAATTAGTTCAGTTTATAAGCTTTTCAATGAGAGTAATTAAGTACAGTGTCACTCTCAGTGACGGGACTTTCCAGTTCATCGATAAACATTTTGTTTGAGAGTTGTACCATATCATAGCTGTAGTTCAACATGGTCGCAAACAACGTTAGAAGATCTTATTCATTATTTGTCTAATGAATGCTAAACGGCACGGAATTAACCAAAAATCAGTTTCATTTGTTTGTTTTAAAAATTATGTTTTATATTGTATATGATTTTTTCCTTTTCATTTATTAGTGTAATATTAATAGCTTCTACTATATCTTCGAAGTTCGTTTCCTTGGAAAAGTTAGCAAAGGAAAAAATAAAAGATTCACTTAGGCAAGCAATTTTTGGCCTTTGTTTGTGTGCCAGTGTCAATAACAGACCCTTAAAAAGTAAAGGAAATTTATAAACATTTTAACTTTTTATGTGCTCTGACGACGTTAACGTAAATTCCAGTAAAAACTTTTTCGAACTTTTTATCTTCTTTGATCTACTTGCAATTATAGGAAAGATAGAGACCATAAAACCAGTATAAACATTAGTTATCCTATTGTGTGTAATGCCCTTCAGAGAAATACTGTACTACTTGGCAATACGTACGGGCGACAAACGGTTTTTTGTTCAACTTAAGCAATAAAAAATCTTTGACCAGAGTAAAACCTACAGCACGATAACTGTAAATTCAGACCTGCGTGTACCAAATCCCTTGTGAATGTAGAAGTATTTACACTGGAGAAACTGATAGGTCTCTACCAGGAGCATTACAAGAAAAAATAATGCAAGGAAATATAATATAGAAAAATTCATGCTGGCCGAACAAACTTGGGAATTAGTTACCAAACATTATGTACATTCAGCATAATGTATTGGCATATCTGGACAGCACTACTAAAGGGTACGCTTTGCGCATTGTTTATGGGGAAGAATAAAACTACCAGTACCTATTTTCACTACATGTATGTAACTTTACCTGTCATTTTCTATTGTTGTGCTCGATACACTGAAATGTGTAGTAAATATGAAATTGCCACAAATCGTAAACGAAAAATATATTTCTACTACGGAAATATGTGTATTTGAGCTAATAACTCGCACTATTTAGAAAGACCACGCCAATAACTATTTTTTCGAACAATTACCTGGTAGAAAATATCAAATGACGCTCGTGTCGGTGGCTACTGTATATTACCCAAAAGCGACTACCACAAAAATGTCTGACATCACAATTCTATTACACATTTTAAATTTCGGATAAAATGTGCACAAAATACACTATTCGAATGTCTCGTGAACAATATAATGTGGACCAATGTAATTTAAAGCGTATCTGCATAGATCTGGGTAGTTTTTACCATTAAATCTAAAATTTATCGCTCTTATTTCGTTTCCTTCTTAAATTAATACACGCTATTTATTTTACAAATCGTATTTCACTTCCATATTTCACAACCGGTACGAACGGAAGAAAATCTTTTCTGGGTCTTGAGATTCACTACATATTAACAATGCTACTTTCATCCACTGGCTACCCAAAATACGGAAATTATACTGCACAGTCATCGTTATTGCATATTATATTATTAACTTAGGGTTTTTTTAATGACGTATCTTTAAACGTTATAGTTCAATCTTTTTATGCGTCTTAAGTCTGCTTACTTTACTATACCATAAAGATGAAATATTTAACTGAACTAATATGTTGATCACGAAATTCTTTAAACAATGAAATTTCAAATCTTGTGACAGTTTATGTACTTGGACTTAAATAAATTTCAATTATGACTGACAACCAGTTAAACTTCGAAGTGCAACACTGTCTTTCTATTGAAATGAGTAACAATTGTCATAAAGGAGTGCATAAAGCAGTTAACACTAATATTTGACAAAATTTAGAATTCTTACAAATATTTTATAAATTAAGTGAATTAATTAATTAAGTTATTGGCAAGATCCACATTCTTAAAGAAATATCTCCATCTGTGCCCCACACGCATAACAAATATATTTTGCGAATTAAGTTACATTATATTCACCATGTATTGAACACTTAAACTGAGTGAGGTGGCGCAACGGTAACATGCTGGACTCGCATTCGGGAGGCCCCGAGTTCGATCCTCGGAATCGCTCCAGGTGAATGCTGGACTGGTTTCTTAAGAAAGGCCATGGCCGACTCCTCTCCCAGTTACTGTCATTGTGTCAAGTTGTGTGTCGCCGTCTCTAATGACATCGCTGTCGACAAGACGTAAAGCCCACTTACTTACATACTTACTTGAACATGTCAGAAGTACAGCTATATTTTTGGAGTATTTGCATATCTATGTAGTGAGCTTTAAATTTACAGTAGTGACGATAAATCGATTTGCATTTAAATACGTTATACAGTTGTAGCATACATACGAAACCGTGTATAATTATTAAAACGACACGCAACTGCATTGATTTAGAACTTTGATAAAGTAGTAATATTTACGAGAAAAATGCCCCTGCTGTTCTTTTTTTTAACACACTGACACCACATTTTCTATGTCCGGGATTCTAATTTATAAAAGAAATAAATAAAACGCAATTCGCATGGTTTTGATTATCTATCACTTTGTTAGAACTTTGGTCTAAATAACAACGTTTCCGACATTAGCAGCGAACACTTCACGTTCAACGCAACGGTAATACGTACGTTGGACTCTAATTCGGAGGATCCCGGCTCGATTTGCGACTGCAGCAATCCTCATTTCGGATTTCCAAGGTTTCTCGAAATATATTCAGGCGAATACTGGGATGGTTCTTCAACTGATTCCTCTCCTAGTTTTTCTCCTTGTGTAAAGTTGTATGTCACCGTCTGTAATGGCCTCGCTGTCGACAAGAGGTAAACTGCACTTAACTTCATGACCACAGCACGCAGGGTACATGTGTTCGTCGTGTTGCCTGCACCCAAGGCGTACTGCTTAACTAGCACAATGTGCCAACACAAAGTATCCCGTAATGCACGCACATCTGCATAATACATTGTCTTGTTAATTTTTAATACAAATGTAACATACAAATCTGTGGTGGTTTTGAACGTATTATATATAAGGCTTTTTTACTTTCTTAAAATAATTGTAAACAGTGAAATTTAATTTCAATAATAGTATATTTATTTCTGATTTAATATTTGTATCGACATAGATTGCATTCCTTCGCAGATGTAAATTTTCTAGACGTTTAATTTTTCTTTTTTAAAAATAAAACTCGTCTGTAAAGCATCAAGCTACAATCACAGAATTTCTTAATAACAATTTTTAATATACTTTTCTGCGGCTTTAACTAAGTTGGTTTTATTTTTTTTTTTGTGGCTAGAAAATACATTTTAAGGTACTTTTTGTGTGCGTGGGTAGGAAAAGGAACTTTATTTTGATTAGGCAGGAAATATCACTACTACATGATAACTCGTACAAAGATCCTAGTATTCACATACTATATGTTTTTATGGTAAGCAGTAAGGATTGTATTTACTGCTAGGTAGATTATAATTAATTTTTCATTTCTTGTGCAGTTACTTAATAATATCATTGATTAATGCTTATCCCTAGTAATAAAGAAATATTTATTTTAAACTATATTAAAAAATAACAATTAATGTTACATACGCTCAAGAATTTTTAACTTACGGGCAATGGTACATGGAAAACCAAAAAAGAGTTAAACTGTTCATGATTAATGGTAAAGTGGCCATTGTGGTTAGCTGCATGAAACGACGTGTTCTGACAACTAAATTGGTAGCTACAATTGCTGTTATTAAGCGTTTGTGACGATTTTACCAGTTCACACACACTTTTAGAACGCTCGCTACTAAACATGAACTTTATGTAACATTATCACTGACGGAAAAAAATGAAAATATTAGTTAAAAAAAAAAGTGACTTGAGCTACTAATACATATTAAAGATTTTAACTGTGTTAGTAGTTACCTGGAGAGAAAATATGTTTAGTTACGAAGTTTTTCGTTCAAGTGGAATAATTATTTTAAAATTTTCTTATGAAATTAATTAAAATTTGATTTTAGCAATTATTGCTAGTGTAAATATCACTAAATAAAAATATACCCATTACATTCAATGCCTTTGATTTGTATCTGCTTTAAAAATGTTCCAAGGAACATGGTTAAAAATCTAATTACTAAGAACTTAAAATACGCATTATGCAATGTGTGTTAGTAAATTAAATGTCCACTGTATCATTAGTTTAAAAATAAAATATATATCGGGCGTTAATCGCCTTAATAGCAAGACCCTTAAGACTGCTCGCCCCTCCGAGCACAATACGGAGTGGATTCATGCCTCTAGGTAGCACTTCCACAAACACCAAGCCATTTCATTTGCTAAACTACAGCTACCTAGCCCTTCTATCTCGGACTCACCATTCAAGGTTAAGATTTACCAGTCCCTGATGAATGTCGGTGGGGCGGCTACTTGTAACAGTGCCGTACGTTTCCACGAGGGAGCAATTCAGATACGATTCCACAGAGTGTTGTTTACTGTTCCCGAGGGAGTGTGGCTGACCTGGCTTCTAAGATATTATCTCTCGGCATATAAAAATTACTCCACCGCTTCTAGTTAACTCTTCCCGCAAATTAAAGAACTGACGAAATATCACTCAGCCAATTCCAAACACTTAGTTTTGTTCACTGAAGACTGTATAATGATACCTTTTCACTTTGAACAGTATACAGAAATTAGTAAAAAGCCTTCAAAATAACAAATAATAACTTCTAATTAAAAGGAAAGGTCATAATTCCCGCTTCTGCAGATATTATTAAAAAAAACGCATGTAGCATCTAAAATTTATTAAATTTATCTAGTTTCGGTGAAGCTATAATTTGAAAGTTGTATTCACAATTATTTCATGTAATAATGAAATACCACTGTACACAGTCAGCATCTATAGCTCATTAGGCTACACAATAGTCATAGTGAACTTACTTGTACCAGACAGTGAAGACCTCATCAAGCTACCAAATAATGTAGGATTCACCGGTAGTAAGGATTCATTTAAGACTTTGCGAAACACGTAAGTAAGAGTAAACACTCGTAAAAATTATATAAAAAACCAATTTTAATTCACATATCCTTTATACGAATTCCCAATTTTTAAATTACTTTTATAGTTGAAATATTTCTTTATTCAGAACACTTTACTTTATAAACTAATAATGTTAATGTTAAGAGGTTTATAAAAAACGAACTTAGGTAATGTTCGTCGAAGTACGATTGTGAACAGAAAGTTGAAACACAACTGGTTATGTAAGATTAGTTCAGTTCTACTTTATAATATAATTTTAACATTATAAATAATAAATAAAACATTGATGTAAACCAGACGTTTAGATGTATATGGTATGAATCAAATGTTATTTCACCATTCTGATATTTACTCTTTTCCATGAGTAAATATTCAGGATGACATTGAAATCTGGCAAATAAATTATCATAAAATATGTAGAATATATTTTTGCCATCTGCAGTACTACGTTTATCCGAGAAGTATCTGAATTAAACTTTAATTTAATTTATTTTTGTTGTTCTATGCGTAATAGTAATCTAATTTTTTTTACAATAAATAGTTCACTCCATATGTTTTCCCTACAGACCACGTTATTCGAAAAAGTATTACATATTTTGCCAACGTGCTGCAAGGGTTATAGTCAAAACTCTGCAACCCTTCTAGCGTTTGATGATACGTGTTATGTAAGTAACAAAACTCCAGTTGACATATGTGACTTACCTTGTAAACTGTCTCTGTCTTGAAATAAAGTATCCAAAATACGTTCCGAGACTTAGAACTGCATACTTAAATTTCAACGACAATATTGTGGATTCGTTATAGGTAACAAGTGTTACGCACTATTTGACACTGTTACGAGATCTCATTTGATGCAGCACTGTTACATAAAAACTAAAAATGTATTATTAACCACAATGGTAAGATGTTATTCAGCACTAGAGCATTCTAAATACATTTATAGAAAAGGTACTGTTTATTGTGAAAACCAAAAGTTTACTGTACTTTTCATCACAATAGGTAGGCAACTGTCTTATCAAAATAGATAGGCAACTGTCTAGTAGGGAAACGAGAATGTCGAAGAGTTACAGTTGGAAATGTCCTAGTAAGGCTTACACAGCTCCTTGTTTTCGGAAGAGGGTTGATATCGTTATTCAGTTTTACATGTCTTCAATTCGTACTTAAATAATACTTCGTACGTAGCTGTTATGAATAGACATACGCTTACACACCATAAATAAATAAATACACACATGTCATTTGCCAATCTACTTGATCTGAAATAACTAGTGTTGAAGAGGTTATAAGAATTTTAAAGTGAAGTCCACAACGGTGACGTGAAATAATGCATACATAACCAAACATGTAAACTTTACTTTTTTTTTGTAGTATATCTGATATAAATTCATTCATTATATTAGTGTTCGCATAGGATAACTCCGTTCTCTGCGACGTTAATAATTCGTTAACAAGAAACACGCAAGACACGGGACTCAAGTCGTCATTGGGACGGAACTCAGTCGACCCGTGGATGAGGCCCTTGGAGGCCTTAGTAGTCTGTGGACGGGGTCTTATTCATTAGTGAACATGGCATTACTTGTCAGTGAATGGGGCCTTAGTTGTTTATGGACAGGGTCTTATTCGTCAGTACATGGAGCCTTAGTCATCTGTGAGCAGGGGCTTAGGGGATGGAGCCATAGTTGTATGTGTACCGGGCCCTACAGGGTCATTGTAAAAATGTCGACTTAACACGAAGTCTGTGTTTTAGAAGTACAACACATATTGATCAAGCCATTCATCCTTAGAAGAATTATACTTCAATTAAGATAATCACAATGAACACAATAATTAAATTACAGGCGTCTCAATATTTCTCTGTATATACAGGTTTAAATAGGTGTTTTTAAAATAATGCGTCCACGGTTTTATTATTTTGTGTTTGACTGAAATGTTCTTCAATAATTAGATTTAAGTCGGTCAATACCAATAATTTAACATAATTTATTAAATATAGACGAGCATTAATACCGGTATAGTTTATTTACAGTTTTTGTGATAATGATATTGAAGTAACAGTGAAATAAAAATATTTCATATGTGGAATTATTTAGGTACTACGGCTGTGTTTTGTCTTTTTATAATCTTCTGGAAATGATACTGGAAGCTTACAGTACGTGCACGAATTTTTTACAATTGCGATTGTACCACAGCTTATCTTTCATAAAAGACAGCTGAGACGTTTGCGGAAATTTGTTTTCTGATGTATACGCTGGGTTACTCACACGCTTGTATAAAACAGTTGTATGATTTTCTTAATACCAAAAATGATGTTACTTTGCACCCCCCCCCCCCAAGGTAACGTTGCACCACCCCATTAATTTATTTTTAAAAACAAATTCCAGAACACTATTTACAGTAAAATAATGTCGTTTATGACGGCTGTGTACTGTGAAAGTCAAATCCCTTTAAGAGGATGCTAACGGTTATTTTAAACGAAAAATTATGGTGTTATGTTACCCCACAATACGGCACTGTAAAAACAAATATCAGCAACACAAGCTGATATCTAGAGGCCACGGCGGTGTTATTATAAAATAAGTCTTCCACCTTAGATATCCGTGTTAAACGCTGGGTGGGGTCACCCCATATTTTACGTGACGGATGTTACCGTCAGCTGGTGGGTTTTATCGGGATGTTTCAGGCGTCCTTTGCCTTTAAATTCCGTCGCTGCACCATGTCACCGTACATCAGAACTCATCAGTGCTCAAAACCTCCCTGTCAAGACGGCCACGTGGATGAGCGTATTTTTGCGCTTTCGAAGCCTAGAAGTGTAGAAGCAGTAAAGACGACATAACACGCACATCACGCCTCTCATTAGCTTCTATGCACAAGTCACTGAACTACTGTGCAGTCTTCATACCGGTCTAACTTGCCTCTATGAGACATTCAGTGGTAACCCTCTCATATTATGACGTAGTATTACAGATAAAGGTGTATTGTACATGCCTATACCTTTCAAAGTTACTGCGTCAAGATTTTTATTCCTAAAAGGACCGTAAAACACCCATATAGTCATTGATCAAGAGTCGCACAGTCCCAACACTGCAGTCAGTATAACGCTGTGTGTATAGGATCGATATGGTGCACTAGGTGCACACACGCTACAGCCCTTATCGCTACATCACTTCTGTGCTTCCAACACTCTAAATCTGAATTAGTGAATATTCACTGACTCACACCGATGGATGGAGCAGTATCAACAAATTGATTCTGTGAGAAACCACTGTGAAATTGGTGACTATTAATTGATTCCGATAAAGAGTGCTAACATTCCACAAATTAATGAATGAATTTTCACAGATTTTCCAGTAATTTTTCACTGATTATGTAAGTATAATCTGTTCTTTGAAAACAACTGGATAAAATGTGAATATTCACTGATTCACTTGTGTGATGTTCAAATTCTTAAGGGAAATCAGTGATTATTCACTAACTAAACAGTAACTATTTTCACTTATTCAAAATGTTGAAACTGCTCTATACATCAGCGTGAATCTGTGAATATTTACTAATTCAGATTTAGAGAGAACGTGCAAAACATACTGCTGGTTGTGATTATCAAATTCTCTCTCTGTCCGCTAGAGGTGTTGTCTGGCAATATTCGAGTGACGGTGGTAACCGCAGAAAAACTGATTAGCTCAAGTGAAACTATTCCAGCCTTACTTGGTGACTCATATACCGAAAACAAACTGAATAACGCGGCGCATCCTGGATCCTTAGAATACCATCAACTCCCTTTCTTAGATAAGTATATTTAAAAACAATTCACACACAAAGTCCGTTACATGTAAGAATTTACGGGTTTATAAACATGCACAATTGCTTATGATTTGTTGAAACCCACCCCTCCCCAGTAACACGACGAAAACAGAAGCCACGACGACAGCAGAAGAGTTAAGTTCAACTGTTCTTGTCTTTGTAGCTTCTATGTTCGTCGTTTGGCATGCTTTCATCAACCAATCATAAGCAATGGCGTACGTCCATAAACCCGTTTATTCTTATTATTTGGCGTACGTCCATAAACCCGTTTGTTCTTATTTTTAAGTTAAATTACACCAAACATTCATAGATCTCACCATTAGATGTCCTCATCTAGAATAGCGTGGTTGTTTATGTTCGTTTGAGTACAATTTGATTTGGGTCACTGCGAAGCAGCAAAGAGACAATGCAAGTTTTTAAAAGTTTTTATTTAGTTTTGTGATGATTCTTCATATTATACCTAAAAACATGCTTGCCAACAACCGAGTGCCAGAAAACTGCAATAAATAGCTTTTGTTGTTGCAGAGTATCATGGAACATCGAGTGTTAGCTTCACCCTTCGAGGAAAATTATGTTCATGTTTTGTTCAGACTTTTCGATTTATACGCTCTTTAATCTGGTCAACGTCGGCGGGAGAATAGTAAATTTTTACTTTTAATAGGTAACATATTTTAAAAATATACCTACGTTGAAAATATGCCCTTTGATAAGAAAATACTTGGACAACAAGGTAATTAACGTATATTCATGAAAAAAGAAATTTATAGCATTGAGTTGCAGTATGATAATCGTCACCTGTTAGATACTATCTATGAGGCTTAAAGTCGTTAAATATTTTTTGTCACCAACGCGATTGCCTTAAATTAAAAAAAAAAATCTGTTTAATTATGAGTTCATTATCTTTTTTTTTTTACAAAAGTGATTAATATGACAGTAAAATACTGACATGACAGAACAATACCGGTGTAGTTCGTATTTTATTAATTTCAAACAAATGCACGTATTGTTTAATTTTAATAGCCTAACATTGTTAAAATTGTGCGTGTAAGTGTGCAGAATAGATAGTACCCAAAATGTTTGTTACATCATATAAGAATGCCAGGAAAAAAAATATTCGTTAGGAGGAATTGTTGATAGAAGTAATTGCTTACTTCTGTTTTGTTACTGAGTAGCGATTGGTTAACAATTGCTGCAGCCATAGTGTGAGACATTTTAAAACTTTCATAAGAAACTACTGCAAATGTACCCGATTTTCTTGTACCCATCCAATAAAAATCATTAAATATTGTATCTGGTTAACAGAACTATGGCGCTCAGAGCTACACGCAATTAAAATTTTTACTCCGACTACACAATTTTTGGATATTGTCTGTAAGTCTGTTTGTTACAGTGTCTTATTTCTTTTGTTTCTTATTATACTCCTCAACTAATATATTGTAATCGGATTGCAAGCTATATTCTGTCTGCTAGGTCATACAATGTTGTTTGATGTGTGTTTCATAGATGTGCAATTTTCATCAATGCCGCTACTTACGTAAATTAAACAGATTCTTGAAACACTAATGACAATCTGCTTGAGCGTTGTGATTACCAAAGAAGAATAAATGACGTTCCGTTGAAGATTCTGAGTAGGTAATTATTTTAGAATGAATATATACAACGTGTATTTAAAACATACCGACAAACTTTAACTGTTGTTTACTGTGGTGATATAGAATGTTTGATGTAGGGAACCCACGGTCCCGCTCATATGGGAAGTACTGAAGACGCTTCCAAAGTTTGAGAAAACATAATTTATTTTTAATATTTAGGAAACTACTTGATTGACAGAAACAAATTTGTGGTTACGAAATAGTTATGCCGAAAGCAATAATAACGTGAAGGATTTGCACATTTAAAAAACCTCAGTCACGTTGAAAGAGAGTGGCACGGCCTTGTTTCTTTGAAAAATTTACGTGACAGTAAAAAGTTGGTATTTTGGATCAAATATAATTAAATGGCGTGAAATTTAGAAAAAGAACTGTCTGTGGCTAAAACTACCAAACTCCCGTCCTTTTAGGGCAATCATTAATTGTTTGATTTCACAGAGAAGCGTCATTGCGTACAATGTATACGCAACCAGGAATGACTTTGTGCCACACTGGAGTGATGTGTGGGCAGTTTGTTTGTGGCAACTCGGAATCGTAAGCTGCATGGTGTAGTGAGTTGCTACAATAACATTGGTGCGAGTCGTACTTCCCTCCTCTCCGACCCCCTATTATCTTTGTTGTAGTTCCCCTTCTGGAACAGGGCAGAAGGCTGTAAACTACAAACGTACACTTCACTGTACATTGTATGCATTGTGCTACAAGTCGACATGGCACGTACACCAACCCAAAATGACAGATATGGACCTGCTGTATGGTGGAGTGAAAGGTAATGCACGAGAGATTCCAAGCGTGGAGGCAACCTCATCACACGACCTTCAAAACTGTCACCCAGAGACTGCGTGAAACCGGCACGTTCAAGACGCGAGGTAGCACTGGTCACCCGAGGAATGTACGTACACCAAATGTGGATGAAGAAGTACTCAACCTTGTAGAGGAAACCCGTCAACAAGCACCCGTACCACTGCGCACAGAGTAGGCGTGTCCCATTCAACTGTATGACGTGTTATGCACGAGCAGCTGTTACGTGTCTACCACGTGCGAAAGGTTAAGGCATTGTCAGCAGCTGATTTTGCTCCTGGACGTGATTTTTCGCAGTAGTTCCTGCATCAGTGCACAGAAGATCCACACTTTACGTATATTGTATTGTCTTCTGATGAAGCGACATTTACGCGAGATGGTTACTTTAACAGCAGGAACAGTCACATGTGGAACCACGTCAATCCTGATGAAACTGCCACAATAGCGAATCAGGAATGGTTATCTGTAAACATCAGGGGGCCGATTAAATATCGCTTTTTATGGGCTCAACGTAAAATTTGCACGTGCGTTGCGTCTGGTTGCGCTGTAATGGAATTAAATACGCACACCCATGCAATAAAATACCCATTTTACTTGCTCTGCACTTGCGCTGCGCTGCGTAGGTGCAAATATCAAGTAGTGATATTTATTTGGGGCCCTGGGCGGGTATTGTCGGTAGTCATCTCACTGGGCTCTACTTGATGTGCGAAGATTGAATGGACAGTTTTACTGCCAACTCCGGCAACTGACATTGCCAGAACTCATTCAGAATGTTCTTCTTGGGGTTCGGCAACGTATGTAGTTTCAACACAACGGTGCACTTCCACATTACACAATAGCTGTACATAATCACCTCAACATAGTTTGGAAGAAGCGGCTATGTTGCGATGCCAGCACGTTCTCCAGACATTAATCCATTCGACCTTTTCCTGTGGGTCTCCATTTAAACACTGTCAGGGGAATATCTACTATCTAGGATAATGGCTGCCTGTGACAAAATTCAAAATACACCAGCCGTGGTAGCTAGTCGTTGATACGCCGGCTGAAGTGTTGCAATGAAATTAGAGGTCTAACATTTTAACACACGTAGAGTATTTATGATGGCGCAAAATTAATTGGCTAGTGCAGACTTCAATTTAATATCATAATTTATTTCTTGTTTAACTGGGACAATCACACCTAATCTGGTATTTATGCACCTCACTAATGTTTTACCACACACAGTGTTACAGCACACATTCCAATAAGGTGCAGCACACAGTCATTCCTGGTTGCATACTTAGTATGCAATAGTGCTTCTCTGTGAATTCAAACATTTAATGATTGCCCTAAAAGGACGATCGTTAGAAATTTTTGCAAGAGACATTTGATTTTCCTACATTTCCAATTATTTAATTATGTTTGATAAAAAATAGCAAAATTTTACTTTCACATAAATACTTCAAAGTAATAAGAGTCATGCCATCCCCTTTCAACGCGACTGAGGTTTTTTAAATGTACAAATCCTTCACGTTATTATTGATTTCGGTAAAACTATTTCGTAAACAGAAATGTATTTCTGTCAAAAATTAGTTTCCAAAATATTACAAAAACGGTTCATATTTTCACAAACACTGGAGCGTCTGCAGCGCTTCCCATATGAGCTGAACCATGCTTTCCATACATCAAACATTCTATTTTCACCTCAACAAACACTTGTTAAAGTTTGTCGGTATGTTTTAGCTAGATGTTGTATGTATGATGTATGCATATATGTATGTAGGGTTGTAAGCATGTATGTAGGTATGTATATATAAACTATATGTAACATTTGGCATTTAATGCGATCTATTTTAATGGAATAGGGTTAAATAGCAATTTAAAATTACTTTGAAAAATATCAAATATTGTTATTCATTTACCCGCCTTTATGTTTTCAGGTAGACTAAACGTCATCTGCAGTAAGTTTTAAACCAACCTGAGTTTATATGTAAAACGTCACTAACATCTTTGGTTTGACGCTCGATAGAACCCAGAACTTAATGACTATTTAAACTAATGAGGTGGGTGTATAACTGCATTTTCTCATGTTGTGGCTGCGTCTTAGGATGATTCCCTGCCTGCGACCGTGAAATACCCGCATTCAGCATTGTTCCGCTGAGAGATGTTATCGAGATTCAGTCACGGCGACTAATTTCCAAAGCAACGAAATGGGCGTTTTTTTTTTTTTTTTTGTCCTGGATGGTGGACCCGAAGAGATCGACCGGTC
>PNEQ01056962.1:0-33309 GCA_003012365.1 Medauroidea extradentata
TGACACAGGAGTAATTGTGTGCATAACTAATTGTGTTGTGAGAGTTCTAGTTGATTACTGTTTTGTGTATTTCGTAGCTTTATGAGCTATTAAATCCAGTACTTAATTTAACTCTTTTATTTGTAATTCTAAGACCTCTATCCCAAAGAACTCATGGGAATTGCCCACATATAAAGTTTGTGCTCTCAAACTTGTAACAATATCCATCGTATCTTTCAAATAAAATCATGAACGATCCGCTGAAAATATAACTTTGTAGCAACGTATGTTTTGTGTGTGTACAAGGTCGCCTGTATTCGTGTTTGTCAAATAAACGCAATAAACTGCCACGTCATGCTGATAAACATCAAACACGACTGAGGACAGCAGTAAAACTAACTGACAAGATTATTTACTTAAAAAGTATTTTCTGCAGCAGAGATGGCTTTGTCACAACAACACAGCACTCGCCTTAATTGTGGCGAGCCGAAACTACAGCAGAATGTCCTAACTTGAGATCGAACTCGGTCTTACGAAATACAGGCCAGTGTTTTATCCCCAGTGCATATAGCAGACACTGTAAGCCACACAATTTTCGTTGTTTGATGCAGTATATTTTTATGCCGACAAACATGTACAAAAATATATTATTAATTTAATAGAGGTATGGCGCTAGCAATTTTCTATGTGATAAACATCCTGTAACAAAATTTTTCTGTTTGTGTGAGTGAGATATTTTTGGTCAGCGTTCAACATCTAGGGTCTTTAACGCTGGTGGGGAGTGACATGATGTGAGAATGGAGCAGCGCCGGAATGAAATGGCGGGAGAAGCGGGAGATCCTCGAGAAAACCCGCCGACCAGCGGCATCGTCGGGCACGATTCCCACATGCGAAAATCCGGGGACCGACCCCGCCGGGAATCGAACCCGGATCCTCCGCCTTGGTGGGAGGCGAGAGGTCTGACCCCTCGGCCACCGCGGCCCCCTTTTCCTGTTTGAAAATTACGGCAAAAATGCCCGTTTTGACTGTCCTGTACGACAAGAACATTAAAAGCACAGAAGATAGTTATTACCAATTTGACACGAAAATATCTTTACATGCAATCCACACGGCAGACGAAACTCAGAAATGTTGGGGAGGACAATTCTTAAATTATACATATCTAGAGACATTCAAATTTCTCATTATTATCTGAAAGCAGACAACTCTAATTCGTTGAGATCTCATTAGGCTTCCGCTGTTAACGGCAGTATTTGAGGCGCACCTTGAAGGACTTTTCCAACCAATGATTAGAGACATGCAAAATTCTCGTTATCATTTGGTAGCAGACTAAACTGCACTTTCCTATACATACTAGATCCCAGCTCGTGCACAAAACAAAACACGAATATTTAATGTTTCTATGAATATTTCTTGACGGCTGGGGCAGATGGCAGCCTTACAGCTGCTTGTACAATTGGCTTGCAGTTTTATCAAACACGCACTGCAGGAATATGAGCCAATAACGAACATGCAAGAAGTCAAGGACTCTACATCTTGCCTTCTGGTCAATTGTGAAACTGGGTCAGCAGTCAACGAACAAACAGCTCAGTCACGAATGTTCATAGGAACCTCGAAGTAAGTCTGGCACATGCAGGTTACTGAAAATCCGAAATGTTCACACCCTTGGAAACAAAGCATACAAGCGGCTGTGCTCGCTTGTCACACAGTTGTCGGAGACAGGTCCCTCCGTTTATAGAGATACCGTAAGGTGGGGATGCTTTGCCAAATTTTGGGGTTACTTTGCCAAATTTTAGGGTTACTTTGCACCACTAATTTCTTCTTTAAATTAAATGTTTGAACCTTTTTTTAACTTTCAAAATTCTCTGTTCACAGCAGAAGTAATTAACTACACTTGAACGTAAAGGGTTTCTTGAAATTTTCATTTGAATTGAAATTAATTAGGTGGTGCAAAGTTACCCAGGCAGGGGCAAAGTATCCTCACTCTACGGTACGTGAATGTCGCAGATATACTCAAGGTTAGGTTGAACGCCAGCGCAATAACGTGCCGGCCGCTTGTACGACTATAAGCCAGTAATTTTAGATGAAAGAATTGTGCACCATCTTGTTTCAATGGCGTCGCTCGTTTGCCTAGTCGTAGCTAGACTCCACAGTCCTTTGCACACTCTGCCCTCAGGTATTTGTTCTTTGGTTGCTGCTCTAGTGAGTGAAGAGCTGTGCGTCTATATGCTGTTCATTATAAACTGAGGACTCATCAGAAATTGTAATTAATTACAAATATGTTTTATTGGGCCAACAGATGTTGAGAGTGTTGAAACGTTTACACTGGTTTTTAGTTATGTCGAAGTTGTCATATTACAAATAGTAAATATAACTACAAGACTGCTGAAAGAAAACTATATGCAGTGCTCAGTTGAACATGAACGACCTATAACAAGGTAGCGCTGAGCTAGTGAGTGCTATAGTCGGCAGTTAAGTTGGAATCTCACAGCACGGTAGTACGGGGACGGCGGTACGGGAGAAAGAAGAGGAGGTAAGGAGGCGACACACAGTCGACAACCGTGTAGTACCTGTTATAAAAATATCGACTCTCATTGTATAGCTGAGTGGAGGGTCTCAGAAGGTGTAGATATTGGATGTCGTGATCCTGGGATGGGTTTCCCCAGTTCTTCTCGACAGACACATCTCCTCCTCTTGGAAATTGGGTTCAGGCGCATTGTAGCACTCCGCTAGGGGGATCTAGTGGTTTCAACTTCATGTCAGCCTGTGTCTCAATGTGATTGGGGAGGGCATTTTCTCTCCCTGGTAGGGGTAGACTGTATCCCTACCGACCGATCGTCTGTCGACTGTTTTTACAATTGTGCAGGCAACAGCGGCTGACTGGTCGTTAAAACTGCCAAACAGGCCGATGTGGTAGCATTGTATTTGTATAGCTGCATACCTGAAAATGGATGGTGAAGGTGGTTTTTAAGTATTTTCATGCAGGTCTGATATTGGCTTACAAGGAAGAGTTTTAGTGTAGGTCGTTCGGAATAAAGTCAGCACTAAAGATTTAACCTTTGAAAAAAATCACTAGCTGTTACTGCGTACAATTCAACATGGACAATAGTTACTTTAATCGCTGCACAGTTGGAAGTGAATTGCCGAAAATAGTTACGTGAGTGTTTCTTATTAAATGGAACAATATCGAAATATAATCATCTGAATTCGACATATTTGTGTTTTATATAATTAATAAAATATTTTTTATCGTACTATATATGTCCCTCCCGACTGCACAATTTATCTTAACACGCACAAACATCAAGTGACGAGTCCAGAGAGGTTAGACGTTTTCTGTCGTTAGATGATACGCGTGGAGAGATACGAATTGGCTGAAAATAGAAATTTAACAGGGCATTTTTGAGTGCTCACTTTATCTCGAACCGGCTATAACAGAGACCCAATCGCGATAGTAATGAACTTATACTTGAGTTTGAAATCTAACGTCTTCTCGAAAGAATTCGCGAAATTTCTGTGTTTCTAGTCGTAGCTTAGCAGTGCTCGCCTTTGAACACATACACACTTCACCACTGCAGGGACAGTTCACCGTATTTGACGACAACACCGAGTGTTCTACTTACAAGACATGGCTCTCTACACGTCTTCACAGTTACACTTCGTCCTTCACGGACAACTACCACGGCCTGCTCGCTGTTACCCCTGCTCTGTTTGTTGTGTCAAGCCAGTGTGTGTATCCTTACACTGCCCTGGACCTCCGTTACTTACGGTCGACCGTCCCACATGTCACCCCACACCCTCAACATACTTAGCATCCTGAAAACTTCCACCTTTTCATTTTAGTACAAACACGATTTCGAAAGCACGCATGTTTCTTCCACGTTTTCAGTTGGATCGCTGTTTATCAGACACATTCCGGACATCTCTGAGCCGATAAAAAATGTGTATAATGTGTCTTCTAGTCTCAAGAAAATATTAAAGGAGATATTCACCTCTGAAAATAAAGTATTATAATTTTATTTTCGTAAAATACAGGGTTTCAAACACTGCTTTATACTTCCTGGATCTTACACTTGCGAAGAAGTTATTCCAAAATAATTTTTTTATTTGCTAAACACACCTACAATCATACAAAAAAAAATGAAAACAAAATTACACCAAAACCTGCATGAAAGTAACAGGAATTGCTAACCTATTATTAGTTACAACATTTTCCATATGCTTGCGTTAGCATTTGATGTTTTTTTAAAGATGACGTACAAATGTCATCTTATTGGAAAAGTCTAGGCTGCAACGTTAACACGGAAATGTCACGTGTCTGCAGCTATCATGTGCATGGAATGTGGGGCGTGGACGTGGTGCTGTAGTGATAGAGAGTGAACTATTACTCGTCCGAGGGAAGAGATGCGCGTATGCACATATTGTCGACAAAAATTTCCACACTGTAAATACAGAATATGCTGAATGTTTTATTGCTAATAATAAGATTTAACTGCCAATTGAATGTAACTTTAAATGGAGCAGCTAATCATGTTATTATTTTTTTTCTATCATAACATTTATAAATAACGCACACAGCGAGAGCGAAGAATAATTGAGAGATAATTAATAAAATTGAACATGTGAACATAGTTATGATTTTAAGAATTATTTAAAAAGGGAAAAAATTAAATGCTGCCTTTGCATTTGTTGAATTAGTGACGGTCATAAAACTTAAATCGTGTAAATTACGTTACAATTAGAGCAACACAATTATTTTCTTATATTCTGCATACGGTACCATTACAACGTAGACTTAACGTTACAATTCAGAAATACATGCCCGAGTTAACAGTAAAGGTAAATTGTTGAATGTACTAAATCGAAATCTTGGTTTCTTACTCTGCTAAAAACTGGAACCAGTGAAAAAAAAAAAAAGGGGGGGGGGGACGGCGGGTTGAGACAACACAATTTTCAAGCTGGAAACTTCGTGCTGTGTAGTTGGTGTCTATGTAGACAGGTTTACTAATTTAAATATTTTTAAATAAACTTTATTTTAAATATCACTTCGTTAAATTATATATCGTAAAAATGCGATTTTCGTTATGCATTTTGCCAATAGTTTATGTCGGCCGCGGTGCAGGGTTCACAGTCAATAAATTTTGGATCATCTGCGTGTACTAGAGAATTTGTTTAAATAATCTCTTAACTCGTCATAAAAAAAACCGGCGTTGAAATGATGTCGGAAAAATATATTGGTCTGAATTATCGCCATTTAGTTATAAGAATATTTTTCGCCATTCCTACGGCCAGTTCGCCCAAGTAGCACGGGGGGTGACCAATATGTCGAACTGTGGGCGAGTTATGTTCCGCTTCTGTACGCTAGACTGTTCTGTGGCGTTGCAGTCGTAGCCTGCATTCAGATCACGCCCGAACCTGCCCAGCTATTACCGCGCCAAGGAAGAGCAGGGGAGGGGTGGGAGAGTATAGGGGCCCGCCAGGTCCCAAGTGAAGCCAATTGACAGTTAGTAGCCGGCATCATCTCGTTACAACGACTCTCACAGGTTCCGGGCGAGCTCAAGTGCCATCACGAGGGGGTTATCTCAGTGGCGTCCCTAGGCCTTCCACTCCACCAGACTTCCTTAATTTGTCTTCGTCCGCGTATATTAGTCGCTATGTTTGGTTGTGCTGTCCTCCTTCAGTTTTGTCGTGTAGCTTTCACACACCATCCTGGCTTGCGCCACTTAGTTTAAATGGGGAATATCATATTAAAATAAATAC
This sequence comes from Medauroidea extradentata, assembly GCA_003012365.1. NCBI lineage: Eukaryota > Metazoa > Arthropoda > Insecta > Phasmatodea > Phasmatidae > Medauroidea > Medauroidea extradentata. Next base: position 5,740 of record PNEQ01056962.1, read on the forward strand.
TTATCCTTGTATCAGTTTTAAAAAGAAGCTACTATGTCCAGTATCAAGTTGTATTAACAACTACCACTTAAAAGTGCGTGGTAGATAAATAAAAGCTGAAAACCTACACTGACATCTACGCTTTACTCGAAGCCAATATGGATAAAATACTCAATGACAATCCCAGAAAATGGCATTTGCCAACTTTATGAGTAAATATTTATCCAAAATTACTAGTTCATTACGCGTGATCTCTTGCGCAGCAGTTAAATGCACGAGGTTCCGGCGACAGAGATTGTGCCTCAGAAGCTCGTAACACTGGAAACCATTTTGTTGAAAACGTTAGATAAAACTATTGTCTAGGATTGCTATTGTTTAATTTTCGCAAATTGGCTTCAAGAAACTTACAGTTATAGATTAATGCTTTTAATGTTCAATTATGTACCACGCCTTCTTAATGTAAACGCTTACGTACGTGTAAAAGTAGAAACACCGAGTGTGCATGCTAGTATTCACATCCTCGCGTAACTTGCGCACGTACGCTAAGTGGTGGTTGCGAATGCAGAACGTGCAAAGGTAAGGCTCAATTAAATATTAATTAATATTGAGAAATTATTTATCTCGTAGTTATAAATTATTTAATTCGCTTCGAAACATAAAAATAAATCACGATAATCTATTACCGACATTTTGTCATGGCATAAACAATTTTCGCTCATGTCTGGATTAAATATTGTTGTGAATCCAATCATTGACGTGCGTGCGTGTGTTCGTTACGTTAAGTGTGGTTGGGCGCGGTCTACTGCAATTTTCATCACCATTTTTATATTTTTTATTTGTACCGTATATTTTTTTTCTTATTTTAGAACACAAAATGTGACTAAATGTGGCTCTTATAAATTTTTTTCTCTGATAGTTTTCGCGTATTGGCTTGTTAAAGTCATATTTTGCATGTTTCCGTTTTAAGGACTACACTGAAACCAACTGATATAACAAACTAAAAAAAAATCACAGTGGATAAAGACATTGCAGGCTACAATGTCATGCTCATAAAAATAAAGATTAAAAATTATTTGTATTTTAAAATAATGCTGAAACTGAAAATTAAAAATTTAAAAATTCAATTTTTTTAATACTAACAATTTTTATTCTTTATTTTTATTAGCATGACATTGTAGCCTGCAATGTCTTTACCCACTGTGATTTTTTTGAGTTTGGTATATCAGTTGGTTTTAGTGTAGTCGTTAAAACGGAAACATGCAAAACATGACTTTAACAAGCCATTACGCGAAAACTATGAGAGATAAAAAAATTTCATAAGAGAAAAATTTAGTCACATTTCGTGTCTAAAATAAGAAAAAAAAAATATCTGGTAGAAATAAACAATAAAAAAAATTGTGACGAAAATTGCGGTACCCGCGCCCTTAAGGTGGTCACCTGCCCAAGACGCAGGCGACATACAGAGCTTCGGTCGATACAAGTTTGCAGCCTAGCATTCACCTACAGATCTCTGAAAACAGAATGCCAGTACGATGTTCTACCACCTTCTCTTTCGATTTTTGTTTCTGACCTGACATTTACCAGTGGCCAGATAAATATAGCCGTTCGTGGAATAGTTTATAAAGAAGGAGGGATTACAAAACCGAGCATGCTTATTCGTGCCACAGCCGGATGTAGGTAAAGTAAGCACTTTTTAAGTCCTTCCCAACAAGAATTATCAACTTAAACATATTTTACAATGCGAACTGAAACGTTATCTTCTGAGGGAGATTAAATGTTTACAACACGTTGTCTACTCCTGGTAACCTTGCTCCGTTAGCAGATGTGAGTGGCCAATTAGCACGGGAAAAAAAAGTAAACAACAGACGTAACGAAAACCACAACAAAATGGAATTTAATGCACAGTATTCAAAACATCGACAAAAGAAGTAAAAAAAATTGTGTAACATAAATAAAAAAAACTTGAAAGAGTTAAAATATCCAATCACTGACCAGTAAGCAGAACAGTATATGCGAACATAACTCAATGAAACCAATTGATGCAAAAATCTTTTTTCCGTAAAATCGTTGCTCTATGACTGTATTAATCCATTGTTTGTTATTCCAATGAGTAGCAGGTATTGGACAAATGGCCAGGGCTGGAGTATACAACATAGGTCAGTGTATTCTAACACATAGGTAGGGCCCGGTAGTTTACGCGAAAATATTTTTGCAGCACTTTGTTTCAGTGCCTTACGTGCGCACCTGCATTTATGCTTTGTGGTCAGTGATTGGATGCCGTAACACCCAGCGTGTGGAGGTTAAACCCGCAAATCACAGACGTGATGTGTGACAGTTATCCGTGTACTGATTGGCACAGTCAAATGAATAACGACTCTGCACAAAAACACTCTGTCAATAATCATGAATTTGAGCTGCAGGTGTGCACGTAAGGCACTGAAACAGCGGGGCAAAAAATATTTTCGCGAAAACTACCGGGCCCTACACATAGGTCATTGAATCCGCACAATTTTTCTGTCGCTATTTTACAGTTTCGCTCACACATCCACAGTTACCGACAGCCCAGTAATCGAACAGCCAATCAGAAGGCTTGTATAATATTTTACCCCGTCCGAGACACGCGGAACCGCAAATTTTCTGTCCCGCTGCTTACGAAACGACAAACGTGCGGACTGATTCACGGGTGTACTTAAAATACTGGACTCTCAGCTCTGTTTAATATGTGGTCGTGTAAAACAGGCTTGAGCGTGGCTCGCGTAACCGTAGAACTAAATTGTTTCGCGAGAAAACGTCCGCTCCGCGTACAGAAATTTTCGTCGTGGTATTTCAGACGAAAACATTTTGCAGTCATCCTTTGTTCTGTTACTTTCTAAGAAGATAATTACGTGACGAAGGTATATTATGACGCTTCTAACTGGAGATTCACGCAAGAAATAATTTACTATGATTATGGCCACTAACTATTTGCGAAAAAAATATTGCTCCAGTTTCTTTCAGTGTCTTATAGTACATCTGCAGCTCTTCACAGCCAGTGATTAGATTTTTTCACTCTCACGTCTCTTGGGATTATACCTACCTGCAAATCTCAGATTGTGGTTGCTGTAACATTATTGAGTCAAATAAGAGAAATTACTTCACAAAGACACGTTACCAACAACCATGAAGCTGCCGGCGTACAGGTAGGTGTAAAATTCTTTATACTGGCTGCACTTATTACTAGACCCACGATTTTATGGCGACAACATTTTTGCGACATTTCGTTTCAATGCGTCATGTGTAGAGATGATGGTTTATCGCGGGAAAACTTGACTGTTCGCTGGGTTTCATTGTAAGTTCAGCTTACCAGAAGATTACTGGCTTTAGCTTATACCTGGACCTGTTGCCCTATTTGACTGAGCCAACAATAATCCCGAAATTGTAACATTTGATGCCCGTTATTAGTCGGCAGACAGCTACGTTGTGGCAGAAGGTACATCACCCAATCTAATATTTTGCAAAACACTACGGCGTTTTCAAGGGTTTGTTGCCACAAAACATTTTCGCGATATAGCCTACCATCAGATCATCTCTATAGGTGATTCGGAATAAAGTGAGCACTCAAAAAAGCCCTGATTTATTTCTATTTTCTGCCAGTTTATATCTTTCCGCGGTATGTAAACGTAAACATTGCCACGTGCTTTAATTTACATAGGCTTGTACAATGTTTACATCTACATTACACTGGGCTGAAAATGTTATCAACAATATCTACGCATTAAATACACGGGTAAAACTTATTGAATAAAATTTATAACCAATAGTAATCTTAGTTATAAATACCTGCGAGTTAACATCTTTTAATACTGGTTTCTGTGCATCGACTCTAATTTATACGACCCGCACTATTGCCGTTACGTATCTCGTAAATGTGTACACATGAAAATCGAATTTATAACTCAAAACCGCCACAAAAAAAAAAACACGCCATAATGACACACGCAATATATGAATTCAAACATGTTCAGTTATACTGCCATGAACAACGACGCACTCAACAAAAACTACGTATTTTCTTAGTTTATGAAACAAAAAAAATTGCTCTTTCTAAATCAAGATACTCATGTTGGCGATCGTAACACGTAACAACTTACATATTACCAACGAGGAAACAGTCACTTCTAATACTGTTGAATGTGTTTTATCAGAAACCCATATTTATCGCACATTGACAAACACAACAACGCTCTCCTCTTGTACCGTCCGTTACCGTCATTGAACGCTTCCAAGCTAAGTGGCGAAAACCTAACTCTGATGCCACCTGTCGGTGAAATAATTAACTACGTCAGTGCGCGCAGCACTAGACGCCTTTCGCTAACGACTGTTGAATTTGAACGGCCCGGATTAAATCACTTTCTACTGGCGCCGTTTAAGTAAACTTATACAGGCTGTAAGTATGTCAATATTATCATAAATAAATATTTTATAGTATATTAAATACGAATAGGTCGATTGCAATTGAAGTTCTTTCAGTAATGTTGTATTTAAATATAAAATACACGGAACTACGTGCGATAATTCGCTGCCAACTGTATAAGCAGTAATGTAACTGTTGTCAATGTTGAATTATACGCAGCAACGGCTAGTGATTTTTTTCAAAGGTTAAATCTTTATTGCTCAATTTATTCCGAATGACCTATAGTCACGTGCACACCTGCAGCTCTGCTACATCGTCTGTGATTGTATTATTTTACTCTCACTTGCATTGGCAAATTACAGACGTACGGAGACACAATAATCTTATCCTAATTGATGCAGTCAAATGAGAAACACGTCTGAACAAAGACACGCTGCCAATAACCATAAAGCACAGCTGCCCATGTGCACATGAGACACTAAAACAAAGTGGGGCAAAAAAATTTTTCGCGACAAAATTGTAGTCTTACTTATGATGTACTGGAACGTTTATGGTGCACAAAGGCCTAGACACAACCAGCATGTTTTATAGATATTTTAAATGAGACTCCTGCAGCCGACAATTTCGGATACTTTCTCTTCAAAACTCTCTGTCGAGATAGGCTGGTTGGTCTGACTAGAGATGATGGTTAGAGACATGCGAAATTCGCGTTATTTTCTGACAGCTGACTAGACTCCAAGTGACTATAGGTTCGTTCGACGTCTCCCGCTGACCGATATTGTCGTGACTTGCCGCGGAGAATACTTACACGGTAGAGAGGCCAATCTCTGTAAAGACATAACACACGTAAACGACAACACATAACAGTTCGTGGCCAATAGAATCGCAGATTGCCCTCTGTTGTGTATAGGAAAGTGAAGTTTAGTCTGCTACCAAATGATAACGCGAATTTTGCATGTCTCTAATGATGGTATATCGCGAAATTGTTTTGTGCCATCATACCCTTGAAAACACTGTAGTATCTTGCAACATATATGATTGATAGATGTACCTTCTGCCGCAACATAGCTGTCTGCCGACCAATAACAGGCATACAGGCATCAAATGTTACAATTTCGAGATTATTATTGGCTCAGTCAAATAGGGCAACAGGCCCAGGTATAAGCTAAAGCCGGTAATCTTCTGGTAAGTTGAACGTACAATGAAACCTAACAATAAGTCAAGTTTTCCCGCGATAAACTATCATCTCTAGGTATTATTTACATCTCGTTAAGCCTACAGTTATATGACATCAGGGATAAACACATACATTGAATAAATCATTCCAACCTTTCCAAAAGAAGATTATTCAGAAACTGCTAAACGTGTGTGAAAGATATTTAGGAATGTATTAAAAAAAATGTTACACGCTGATAACCCCAGTTCAGGTCCTACAGTAAACAGTAATCTTTAAAGATTATTTTCACGAGGCGGGACCTAATTTAAGGACTCACTCATTAGTTTTGCAGCGGTTTCGAAAATATTTATTTTAACGAAAATTAATACATATATCAAAAATTCATTCTTAGAATTTTAACACACATATCATCGTTTGTATCTGAATTTTTCTGTTGCAATACACCAGACGGATTTTTAGATTTTTGCCTTCGAAATATCACATATTTTGTTGTCAAAATAACCAAAATGAAGTGAAGTAAAATAATTTTTTTGCTAGCAAACAGTACATTATTTTAAAAGCCACTTAGTCAAAATTGTGTATCGTATGACCGTACACAGTCTCAATTTTTTTTTCAAAACATTCTGTTGGAAAATATTCGAGATATTTGCAATTGTTTGAAATAAATGAAAGATCATGGTGTTAACGGTATGAGAATTTCACGGATTTATCTGGCAACAGCGTAGACTTGTCAGTCCTATATTAATACCATAATCGGGCCGGCCTAGGAACGGTCTTGGCCACGATTAGGGCAGTGAAAGAAAGAGACGGCATGCTGTGCAAAGTAACCAACCGGCGGAAACTTGCTGTAAATGCGGCGTTGCCACGTGCTGTGTCGTGTCTGCGAGGCAGTGTGATAATACGCAGTGACTAGAGACGATAGTTTATCGCGGGAAAACTTGACGGTTTGCCGGATTTCAACACACGTCCAGCTTAGTGGCGGCAACGTCGCATGTTGGGTCTAGCAGATACCAGGAAGGTTTCACACACGCCTCGACCCCATCTACCTATTGCGTGCCACATCATTCGTCTCTGGCCAAGTCCTTTCATTAAATGGCCGTACTATAGCTGCAGTTAGAGCCCACGATGTTTGGTGAAAGATAATTCTGCGACAGTTTGTTTCAATCCCATACGTGCACACATACAGCTCTGCTTCATGGTTATTGGCAGAATGTATTATTGCACAGACGTGGCTCATTCGACTGTGCCAACAGGAACAAGGTTACTGCGACTCCACACGTCTGTGATTTGCAGATAGAACCCTAGACGCTGTGAGTTACAAACTGCCAATCACTGGCCAGGAATAAGGGCTGCATGTGTGCACTAATAGCATTCAAACAAACTACTGCAGAATTCTTTTCACAGAAAATCGTGGGCTCTAGCTATACAGTTGATCGCTAGAACCATGATTTTATGGTGATAAGATTTTAGCGTCAACTGGTTTCAATGTAATATGTCCACATGTTTCGTGGTCACTATCACGGCCGTAGAAAAACAGGTCTCGACACTCGCCTAGAAACTTGACCCCCTTGTTGTTTGGCTGCAGTTTACCAAGTTGCCGAGAATGCTATACATGTTTGGCGCTGAAATCCGGGCGGTCGAGCTCAAACTCCGCCCACTTCCCTCCCACTATGATAAACAATTTATCAAAACATATTTATTTTATAAATTTATAAAATACTTCCTTCGCTGACAATTTTAAATCATGGCTCCAGAAATCTTTATTTACTTTATAATGTTAACAATGGAAAAACCGACCGCCCGGATTACAACACCAAAAAGTACGACATTCTCGGTAACTTGACGAACTACAGCCAAACAACAAGGGGGTCGAGCAAAATACATTGTTAGATAGGCGAGTGTCCAGTCCTGTTCTACGACTGTGGTCACTATCACATGTCTTGGGTTTCTACTGGAAAATCACAGACGTATGGTACCATAATATTGTCTTACCCTGATTGGCGTAATCAAATGACAGGCGTGTCTGAACAAAGACAAAGCTGCCAGTAACCATGGAGCAGAGCTGCCGACGTGCATGTAAGACACTGAAACAAAGTGGGGCAACAATCTTTTCGTTACAAATCGACAAATCGTGGCTCGATTGATTGTACACTGGCTTCTAACCGTACCAGAGGGTAGCACATGCTATGTCCACTAATTATTTTCTTAATTATTACTGGAATGCAGTCTTTGAAGATGTGTCGTAACAGCTGTTGTCGAATCACAGAGGTGACGGTGAAGTGAATGTCCTTGACGTTCAAATTGGCCTGGAACGAATCTGCGAAATACTCGTGCATCTACATGTATATGTATTTAATATGACGTCATACATGATAGGGCCAACACTGAATGTTTAACAGAGACGAGCTACCGGTGAGGAGAAGACTGCGTCCACTCCCGTGACCTGCGCCTAGAGGTCAGAGTCAGGCTAATGCGCATGCTGTCTCGTCCTAAGCGCATCCGCTGTTCTAGGCCATGAATGCGCAAAAAAACAAGTTCGCCCATGCGGCCACCGTGAAGTTTCCCGGCGTCGACAAAACAATGGGCCCTTTCTGCTGAACAAGCAGCTGAGTGGTAGCTCACTTCCGGTCTGCAGAACAAGTCGTAGTCATCAGTGTTGCCAGATACAACCATACCTACATCTACTTCACTGCAAGAATTTTATATTCCCAGTACACAAAAATGACAGTTATGATCAGGGCAGTCATTTAATGGGGACATGGGGGGAGGCCAATGTGTACACCATTTTTGTGTATTTTGTTATTTAAATAATACTAACGTAAGCACATAAAACTGAAGTTTTATTATTAAAGTTTCTAATTTTACACATTCTTAGTTAATAAAAAAAAATATGCAACAAGAACACTGGCGCCAAAAAAAAATTGCAACCCCCCCCCCCCCCCCCAAAGAAAACCAGAAATTACGCCCCTGGTTATGATATCTGACTGATCTTAGAGAATTGTCGTTTGCATGACTCGTAATTTTGTTAAGAATGCTAAGTTCTAGCTAGTCGGTAGACAATATTTACATTCACACCACGCCATCCATACCCCGTGACAACATTGGTTGTGATCAGCTATACGTGCCAGCCGATGATGTTCAGCCATTCGTGATTGGTGCGGGGCAATGCACTGGTATAGATAGAGACACTGGAAAATCGCGAAAATATTTAACATAGTCTCCAATAAACTGTAGTATCTCAATCGTAACACGTGTGAACAGTTTTCTGGCAAACCACACACGTTCTGTGTTACAACTGTGCAGTTTTAATTGGGTTTATTGAAGAGGGACACAATGCTTCATATGAACGATAGCCAATATAGGTGCAAAACCTTCAGTGTTATACATAGCATGTTGGAGCCTAGCAAACAATCAACTTTTCCCGCGATTTACCAGTGTCCCTAGGTATAGATTGTTCGGGATAAAGTGAGCACTAAAGATTTAACCTTTGAAAATTATCACTAGCCGTTACTGCATATAATTAGGGCCCTGAAAAATTCGCGTTTTCTTTCCTAGACAAGCTATAATTCCAGCAACTGCACGTTCGTGTCACGTTCGCAATTGGCCCTTGACTTATCTGGCACCTTCTGTAAGTCGCTGAGCCAATAACAGAAATGTAACTAATCACACGCCCATTTGACCGTGGAAGCGAGCAGCTAATGCGCAGCTGCTGTCTGCTTGAGAAAACGTATTCGTTACCTTAATAGTAAAACCTTGTAACTCCATTTCGCATCCATTCGGAAAAAAAAGGAGAGAAAAACTATATTTATTTTCCTCACACTGAGAAAAAATACATAATTTTCTACAACATTATTATAAATGAAATTTTTATATCTACGTTTAACAAAATTTCTTTGCAAATACCTTATTATAATGGTTTAAAAGGGCCCGAATGTCCAATATTCATAATATGGAGTTACGAGCTTTTACTATTAAGGTAACAATACATTCTTGGAGGCTAGCCTACTTGTCAGTGAACTCGCAAATTTTTCCTCGCTCTACATATAATTCAACATAAACTATAGTTGCCTTACTGCTTGTATGGTTGGCAGCGACATTACGCAATATAGTTCCGTGTGTTTCCCTCACGGTCGTAGAAGAACAGGTCTGAACACTCGCCTATCTACCAATGTATTTTGCTTGACCCCCTTGTTGTTTGGCTGTAGTTCGTCAAGTTACCGGGAATGTCGTACTTTTTGGCGCTGTTTTCCGGGCGGTCGGACTCAAACTCCGCCCAATTTGTTCCATTGTTAAATTTATAAAGTAAATAAAGATTGCTGGAGCCTTTTCTTCAATTTGTGAGCAAAGGAAGTATTTCATAAATTGATAAAAAATACGTTTTGATAAATTGTTTATCTTGGTAGGGAGGAAGTGGGCGGAGTTTGAGTTCGACCGCCCTAACTGCAGCGCCAATAAAACACAATATTCTCGGTAACTTGGTGAACTGCAGCCAAACAACAAGGGGGTCAAGTTTACAGGCGAGTGTCCATACCTGTTCTTCTACGGCCGTGTGTTTCCCTATTTAAATTCAACAATACTGAAACAAAATCAACCGAAATCAACACAATTGTATTTTATATACTTAATAAACTTTTTTTATCAAACTGTGTCTCGATTCCTACTGACTGCACAATTCATCCCACTCGCGCAAACATAAAGTGACGTGGCCAGAGAAGTCGGAGATTCCCCGGCGTCAGCCGTCACGCGCGGAAAGATACGAAGTGGCTGAAAATAGAACTTTAGCAGGGCTTTCTTGAGTGCTCACTTTATCCCGAACCCCTAATATGTTCTTAGAGAAGCTTAGTTCTTGGGCGAAGGTTGCTCACTGGCTCGTTTCCGGTTTACGTGATTATGAACGTAGTTTCATTATTTTGCAAGTAAATTTTAAAATACGAAGTTATTATAATTTTGTAAGCTTAAATTAGGCGACTGGCCTATTTACATAGCCTACACTGTAAAAAAAATTGTAAACTTACCATACCGATGTCTACAAGTGTTAAGAATATCAGTGGTAGCGTTTCAATATACTGAATGTCCCATAAGTCCGGTCTCATAGGGCAAATAGAAATTGGTGAAATATGGAATGATTTAATATTGTAGTGTGTTGGCGTAAGACAACAGCAGTGTGTTTACTTCAATGTGTCTTTAAAACAGTAAACGGTCAAATTGATGGTCGCAATGTACATTGCACATGCGTATGCGATGGTTCAAATTGCTTCGTTCACGATGTAACATGGTCGGCGGGATGGAGCGTCATGTAGTAGTAATGTTGTTATTCACAATAACATTTCATTACATTCACCTATCTTAACTTTCTTTATGAGACCGGGCATGTGCAAAGTACACTGCGACCATAAATTTGAGCATTTTCTGTTTCAACGACACATGGAAATGAACACACTGCTGTTGTCTTACGCCAACACACTACAACACTATTTAAACATTCCCTGTTTCAACAATTTCTATTTGCCCTATGAGATCCCACTTATGGGACATCCTGTATTTTTAAGAAACAGTCAAATTTGTTCTGGTGTAAACATACTTGTACAGTAACAGCGCTCTTGTTATCTTTACATGTTGAAGCATGGCAAGTTTTTTTTACAGTGTAGTTAACATTGATTTATTTCCATCTGTCATTTTGTTAGACCGCTTACCGTAGAGTAACTACCTACGCAAACAATTTGCAAAAGTCGCCCATTAGAAATTCGAGTATCTTCCACACCTGCAGTAGAAATAGAAGCTGTCTAAACTGAACTAAGGCTAATTCTACTTCAGGTTGGAAATACCAGTGTTAAAAGTTTGGAAATTTCTGCCGCTTGAGAGCTGGTATCGGTAAGAGGTCTAAACTGACCAATCACAGAGCTTTCGTACATTAAATTGCATGTAAAGTGGGGCTATGTCAGTTCTACGACCTCGTCAGTTGACAGAATTTCTTTTCCTCTCCCCACTACGCTGGGGGTTATGCGGGGCGGTGACGAATGTTGGATGCTATGGCCAATAGGGTTTCGGCTTTATGCCTGGTGTACGAACTATTCACGTCTCGTGGTAGCCAATGGGAGGAACGATACACAAGCACCAATAGACGGTGCGTATGGTTTATGGACAGGGTAAATGGATGCCAACATGCGGTGCGTATGGTTTTTTAGAGGGTAAGATATGTATAATGTATAGACTGTTCACTATAAACAGAGCACTCAGCAGAACTTGCAATTAATTAAAAATACGTTTTATTTGGCCAATAGATGTTAACTTTTGAGTGTGTTGAAATGTTTACACTGGTTTTTAGTTGCATGGAAGATTTCATATTGAAAACAGAAAATATGACTGCAAAACGGCCAAAAGAAAACTTTATACAGTGCTCACTTTATCGTGAACGGCCTATAGGAGAGATCTACGACCTCGGCAGTCGACAGAACACTTTTAGAGGAGGTGTGCAGAGTGGTTCGTGGTGGAGGGAGTAAGGGGAAGAGTAGGGAAAACGTTCGGTGAAATGACGAGGTCGTAGGTGTGACCTTTTCCATGTAAAGGTACATGAAATTGATAGTTAAAATACCTAAACTGGTATGTTTTTCACATCAAAATTAAATTAAATTACTTCTTTTCCCCCCAGTTAATTTTACTATGGCTTTACATTTCAATGTACCCGTTAGCGATAGCAACACAACTAGCGATAAAACTTTCCCATGGGCCAGACACTCCCATAAGAAAACACAGTTTCTTTCTATGGTAGAATTACCTTAACTGACCTCATGCTAACGTATAAAAACAAGAGAGAATCGCGTCTCTGTGATGAGAAAGCTGCGTGCATGCCCACTATGGTTCGCGTGTGTACACGTGCCTATTCTAGGAAAACGACAAATCGATAGTTAGCGGGTTATTTCGTGTAGTATTTTAAGACTGCAGAGCCATCGAGTTATGTCCAGAATCATTCCGTGCGCCTGTCCAGCGAACCACCAATCACAGCTAACAAACAAACAACACGTAGGACGAGAACGACGGGCGTTTAGAGCCGAACACGAGACCCACGCTTGATAATAACACACACGGTGTTTGTCCTCGCGTCCTCGCAGTGCTATTAGGTGCCGGAGAAAATTATGGGAAATTGCTCGAGTGTGAAGAGGTCACTGAGTTGACCTTCACACGTGTACGTCGTACTAGATCGCCCTTATGACCTTCTAAGATCGTGTGATACAATCTTTACTGTGCCGCATCGATCAAGTCATCGCATAGACGTGATGTAGCGTTTTCGTGAATCATAAAATTAAATTAAGTTTGTGTCAATCTGTCAGTAAGTTTAACTATAAATTACCGCATCAAGAAAAGGAAAACAAAGGTGTCTAGTAGCACTCACACACAAGCTTAGCTTACATGTGTTATTTTCCATTTTATTAAAAAAGAGACTTATGAATGCTGTAATTTGTGAATGGAAATAAAACATTTTTTTATTTAGTATGGGCAGTTTTGTTGTTGATTTTAAATTAAAAGTTACGGTTACTTTCCACTACTAAGATGATTTGATTTCACTATTCGAGATGGTTTGTTATTGAAATAACCTGGGTACATTTCTGACGATGATAGGGCAGTTATACCCGTTTTCGCGGCATGAGTCCTTTTTTAAAGACGATTAATAAAAAAAATTATTGCATTTAAAAAAGTGGACAAAAGTTTCAAAAATAAAAATTTCAGAACATTATTTTCATTTCTGCAATTTAAATTATTTTGCTACTTCAACAATTATTTTCCACAAAATACAAACACATTTTGTAATTCTTTTATATGTTTCAGGCCGTAGTCCGTGACACTTAGTTTCAATGTGAGTTATTTCATTTCACTCTGTTTATTAGTTTACCTCGGTGTGCATAAATTTAAACATGCATATTTTGACTTTTAAATGCCGTTACGGGAAAACTGACTGAGCTTAACGTAGACAGAATTTTAATAATGAAAGTCAAACACATATTTTTCCTCCTCAAAAAATAACACTTTAGGAGCTGACAGCTGTTCCTGCCACTTAAACGAAGCTGCACGTATGAGCTGTGGCCATCAGGCGAGGGGACTAGGCACCTCCGAGGTCGCACACTCGTGGAGAACAAGCGTACGTACGGTGGCTGTCCTTGATACTTAGGAAGTAAAGAACCCTCGCCCAGACTTTCTCATGTGCTCTGGTTTGCCTCTGGGCTCTGGTGAAAGAGAAAGTCGTTGTGTCATCTTCAACCCAGATAATTACAGCGTGAACCTGACATTTCTTGTGGAGTTAACAACGTTAGACTCGTAAAAATGCATTAGTTTATATACGTGCCAAACACTGTACAATTTTCACACGTTAGATAACATGTCATTCACCCCCTCCCCCACCCAAAAAAAATTAGGTCCCATAACTTCTGCCAACGTGCAGTCTTCTCCTTTCCTGCTTGCTACCTATAGCCCCTACGTCGAGACGGCGGACTGCGCCCCTCCTCCTTCTCCTCCCCCTGCTTCCCTATCTCCAGTCAAGCAACGAGTCGGTGGACTGCAACCCACCTCCTTCCCCCCTATCTTCCCGCCCTTGGCGACGCGGGCCACTCACACCTAGCTGACGTCACAGGCGTTCTGAATGGGTGGGCACCTGTCAGTCATCAGGGACAAGAAGTCAGCTCGTACGTAACTGAATATTCCCACAACACATAGAATGTTCAGCTTACGTCAACCATCTCTGAGAATATTCTGGGCGTCGTCGCGGGCGACTATAAATACCGGCCCACTGCGAGCAGAGATGGAGTGATTGCGGCGTTCAACTAGTGAGTGTTCGTGATGGACTTGGAAGCGAGGGACGAGGCGGGACCGGCAGATCGAGGAGAGGATACGGAGGTGTCGACGACGGTGACATACTTCGAGTGGTGTGAGTAAGGGTGGGAGCGTGCAAACAGGTTGAACTGTAGCTGTGCCTTGTGAGACATTCCTAGACAGAAATGTATGGGGTTGGTGGACTGATTTAAGGGAGAGACAGAGAGATGTAGGTTACAAATTATATACTAGAGTAATAAATTAAACTTTTAGAGAGATTACCTGTACATAAAATCCGTGTTTGTTTGAAAAGGATGAATCGCGAGTGTTGTATACTTAATGAAAAGTGTTTATAGAGATTGTAATTAAATGAAGAACTTAAATTAAATTAATTAATTAAATTATCTAAGCCCTCCATTACAAACGAACCTGGCTGCGCCCAGGAGAGCAAAGTTGTTACGATATCAATGGTGAGGATCCGGAAATTTCACGAATTCATTTAAGTATACGTTAGATTTTCAACTTCTATACATGTGCGCAATTTATATGATTGGCTTACTGTGTATGAACCTCGTCTGTGATAATTTTGGACGTATAGCAAACCTGCACGAAAACACTCACTTTCTCCCCGCGCAGCAGTTAAGTGAAACAGAGTATAGTAGGCCGTAACTTCTTGCCTACAGCAAGGTTATACGAGACAAGACCAGTGACTAAGACAACAAAGTACATGAAAAGAACCGACCATGGCCCGTATCGACTGACCTTTCCAGCATTCGCTCAGAGTGCGTTAGAAAATATTCAGAAAACATAACTCAGATAGCCGAACTGCAGTGAGTTCAGCACTGCGCCACTTCGCTGGTTACAGTTAAAGGACTCGAGATTTGATAAAACGTTCTCCACTATTATTGACATAAAATATATGGACTCTGACCAGTCTCCGGTCAAATGTACGTTTTATATTTAAATACATAGTCAACTTAAATATTCAAGAATTGTTAAACACACACCAACACATTCAAGCATATGCTTAAATGTTCAAGCATATATGAATAAGTTAAATACATACAGTACTAAAATATTCAAATATAGTTAAACATTAAGTTCACAAAATTTTCCTCCCTGAACTATAGATTTTACGACTGGGCGCCTGTAGCCATTTGGCAGGATGACTTGAACTGAGACTGTACAACAGAGAAGCACTGGAATGAGAAGGACGGTGGAAGCGGGAGATTCCCGAGAAAACCCGCCGACCAGCGACATCGTCCAGCACGATTCTCACATGCTGAAATCCAGGTCTCGACCCCGCCGAGAATCGAACCCGGATCGCCTTGATGGTAGACGAGTGGTCTGACCACTCGGTCGCCTCGGCGTGGTTACCAAAATAATAGGCATTGATAAATTGTTCAGCGAATAGCTATTAAAATATAATTGACGGGGAAACTACATAGTATGTCGGTGATCTAGTGATGTGCATTTCGTAATACGTCACTTCAAGGTTCACGAAAACATCCTAAACGGTAAATTACACAAAAACGTGATCAATCCAGTGACCACGCTGTTTACAAAACAAAATGTACTGGAACACGATCTGAGAGGCAAGCTATTAAATTCTAAGGTTTGTCTGACTCCAGTATAGTCTGGCCAGTCACGGAGGTAATATCCTGTCCACAAGTAGACTGCAGGTAGAAACCTCGCCCAGTGCGAGGTACGTCACGTCACGAGTTGTTGGGGCTGCGTGACCTTGTTCGATCCTCGTGACTTCGTCAGTGAAATTATCGCCCCATCCCCTCCTTATCACTTTGCCTGGCTTACTAAGATTCACTTCAGTACTGTATACTCTTTCATATAAGTTTGGATAATTTGACAGAAACTTATGGGCATTAATTTTCAGTATTTTGTGATTTGTTGCACAATGCAAGACATTTTTTTTTTAGCTCTAAAATGAACCTGAGATGTCAATTTTCAACATTTGTACTGCAAAGTGTGCCTTGTGTGGTGTTACAAATAACAATATATTACAAATTATTACCCATAAGTTGCTGTCAAATTTATCCAAACTTATATGAAATGGAGTATACCTACACAGAAGGTGGCTACTTGAACCATGTCTAGAGAAGACGTTACATTGCGAAAATTATTTGGGTCAACATACCCTTGAAAACGCGGTAGTTAATTTCAACACATATGATTGGGTGATGTACGTATGACACAACGTAGCTGTCTACAGACAAACAACCGGCATCAAATATTACAATAGCGGCATTGTTATTGGCTCAGTCAAATAGGGCAACAGCTTCACGTACAAGAGAAAGCCAGTAATCTTCTGGTAAGCTGGAAATACGTTGAATCCCAGCAAATAGTCAAGTTTTCCCGCGATAAACCATTATCTCTAACCATGTTGTACTAATGGATGCCTTTACGTGGATCTAGTCAACGCCTGGGTTGCCGGATTATTTCCACCTGCGCACATGTTTTTTCTTCATTTTTTTAATTTAGTGCAACATTGTGGACATAACGTCATTGTAGTGACGTCAGCTCAGAAAAAAAGAGCGAACCAAGATAAAAAAAACTGAATTGGTTGTAATCAACACACACACTACAAAAATAATAAAACCTACCAAATTCCAAGCGAAATTGTGTCAAACAACAAAAAATATAAATAAACACTGGAACTTCTATGTCCCATGTTTTCATAATTGTTTCGTCTAGTCTCGTGTTTTATGGCGTCGCTGTTGCCATCCTGCTCGGGGCAAAATCACCTCTTGAACCCCAACCCCCTAGACGCGACCCTGCCTAGTATATGCCTCCGAGAACAAGGAATGTATTTTTTTTTTTTACAAGTTAAATTATAATCGGTGGCGCTCAGTAACTGTTTGAGATATCACTTTCAGACAAAAACTATTTTCTGCACTGAGATGAAGATTATATTGCTTCAGGAATTAAAAATATAGAAAAACTCATCTACATATATAATTTTTCCGAGAGAAGTACGGAGAAAGACAAACGGTAACAAATTTGTGTTTTGTGTATGAAACTCTACAAAGTTTTCTAAAACAGTGGCGTAAAAAAATATTTTCTTGTAAATTGTTTACGAATCGACCACTTTTTTTTTTCAAAACTTTCCTGGCCTACATATTTGACTAGTGTTACCGTTTCAGCGCGGCATTGCAAAACGTACGTAAACAGTAAATGTGATCTTATCTATTTGAAAAGGTTGGCAGGAGGAAAATGCGCATTCAGTAACCACCAAAAAAACGGTACTAGGAAAACTATACGACACAGAGCGTAGGGAAAAAAAATTCAATTTTTTGTCGTTCAGGTCTGTCTTCAAACGGGTTTCTGTCGGTTGCGTCACATCCGCGCATAGTCTAAACGCAAGGAATATTGCGGCATGGGAAAATCCATCGCGGAGCTAGGGTAACGATAAGGGTCAGACTGCCACGAACGATTAGCAACGCATCGCCTCTATTCGCGGGGAGTTAAACTGGCAGGCTGTGTTTCCGAGTGACGCTACAATTTCTTCAGTAAATAGTTTGCAGTAAAAACCAGCGCATGCTTCTTATTTTGTGTTTTGCTAGCCCGAGTGGTATTTTTGGAGTATGGAAAATACGTTTCTGCCATTTATTGGGGGTGTTTCTATTTGGTGCGGTGCATTTTCAAAACTATAGAAGCATAGTTTCTAATGCGCATTAGTTTTTTTAGATAAACTCAACGGGAATAAGTTCAGCGGTTTCGCGTAAAAAAATAATAACGGCGAAACGGTACAACACCTTCCATGCGCCAGGTACATTGGCCTGACCTAAGCCTGGCATCTGAGTTAAATTCTTGGCTTCATGCTGAGTAGTCACGAGTAAATACTAGTTTCTTGTTTTCTTCCATATCTAATATCTACAGTGCTAGTTGAAAGCACACATTTTTGGAAGCGGAAATAGTTAAATTAAGGGTTTTGCAAAAAAAAAAAACTATTTAGACGAACTTATCTCTACAATCTTGGATTTGTCGGGTATTTTCTACGTAACTTGTTTCAGTTGATAGCGTCAACATTTCAGCATGATACTTGAAAACCTAATTGACTTTATGAAATTGCTGGAACCACAATAGTGACATTATTTTTTAACGAGAGACAGCTGACAAGAAAGAAGTGGTTTACTTACGCGAGCCACGACAGTGAGCACAACAGTAATCGAAACCCCGCCTTATGGATTTCAAAAATTGAATGGATCGATCAATTATGCTATATCAACGAGAGTAACGTAAAACAACTTCTCTATTCACTGGTTTGTAAGACATTTCATACATCCAAACTGAGAATGATAAAGTCTTCTTAACGTAAGGAAATGACTACACGACATTAAAAGCAGCATTAGCATAGTCCATTTATTGTTGTAGGGTTCCTGTGTCTCTGTTGGTTGGCAACACTGTACCATGAGTTTAAGATATTTCTTGTTAGTAGTTAATACTAGTAAGTTGGTATACCTGTATAATGTCTTGAAAATGTTGGTTATTGTCGTGGATTATTTTGAAGTTGTAACTGGTTGTCACGTAAGAATAAGATGTATTGAGTGTAATGTTGTTAATAAATGTTAGCTCTGCTAATAATCTCAAATTCCAATGGAAGTAATAAGTATCTTGCAGATGTAAAAGCAAGATATATGTTTATTGTCGTATTTGATTTTGTTTGTATGTATGCATGTGTATATTTTTGAGTTTGTTTCTGACTTAAAAATTCTCAGACCTGGCGGACACAAATGTGACCATTAAAATGTTAAGGTCATTTAGTTATAAAAATTGTAATAACTGCAATAAAAAAGTTTTGTATGCCTATTTTGTGGTTTAGCACATGGTGCCATCTGTTGGGTTCTGTACAAACTAAACATATTTTTTTTTCAACATTTTTGTCCGGAGAGCAGAAATATAATTCACGTCTCAGTTGTATTGTAATGCACTGCATGGAGTCTTTTAACCATACAATATGCAATATGCAAAATGCGAAAAGAATTAGTGATGTGTTTTCCTTCTAATGCAACTACTATACAATTATCTGGTATTGTCTCAAGAACGAGCCTAGGCTCATGGGACCTTTTCTTGAATAAAACAAACAACGTCCTTCTTGCTAGACCATAACATGGTTTCCACAGAAGGTGTGGTGGAATGAGGCAAGACCGTTGTCATACCAGTGTCTTGCACGGAAGTGTTAGGGCCATATCTATAGACCTCTTTCGAATGACAACCAACTGCTCACCAATGCTTTCTCTATGGGGATAGCAGTTGGTTGTCAATCGAAGGACGTTTATAGATACGGTCCTTAATGTTGCACCTGGCACGTGCGCACGAGTCGCTCTTACCGCCCACGCTGTCAGGCCTTGGACATGCATGGTATCTCTAGCCAAAGCTGACCACTAAGGCCGAGTCTCAAATAAAGAGTGCGTTCACTCTTCAATCAAATAGAAACAGCCACCCTCGGACACACCCTCGAAGCACTGCAACCGAGCGTGAGGAAAGGAAAGCTGGGAAAATAAATGAGTGCAGAAAACTCACAGCAAACGTTTCACAGTTCCAGTTTTTGGTTATGCTTCGAATATGAAGTAAAACAAAGATGTCTTCCCGCAAAGTGGGAGAGAGGGTGCAGCGAGAGAGCATCGTCGCACACTCTGGCTCACTCTCCCTTTCGCCCACTCTCCTTCAAATTTGGGACAGCAGAGAGTACACTCTGTGACGCCAGGAGGGTGCGAGAGAGTGCTATCTGAGCTACTTGAGACACAGCCCAAGAACACGACAGCTAATTACACTGAGGGGACAAGACAAGCTGAGCACGAGGTAAGTCTGACTGCACCTGCTGACATGGACTGCAAGAAGATCTTGCTGACTGCTGACGGGCAGGGCAGAGCGCTTCCAAGAAGATGGCACGATATAGAACGGAGTAGCGTTGCTTGGCCCAGACAAGCTATGTAATCACATTCATGTACGGTACACTGTAAACAACTACCGGACACACCGTGCAATTCTGCGAGAATACCTGTTTAAGAGGTCCGACCGCTTGGCTTATTTGTAGAAACGGGAAAAACTCGCTGGTTCACTGACCTGTAGGTCGGCTAGCCTCCAAGAACATATGTTTATTCAAGCAGACATTACCTGATCACTAGGGACCCTGGTTTTTCGCGAAAAGAATTTTGCCCCACTTTGTTTCAGTGCCTTGCGTGCACATCTGCAATTTTGCTTCCTGATCATTGGCAGCGTGTCTATATGAAGAGCCGTATATCATTTGGCTGAGCCAATTACAGTAAAGTCTCTGCAATACCTCGCGGCTGTGATTTGCCGGTAAAATTCCAAGTCTCGAGAGAGTTAAAATATCCAATCACTGATCACTGGCAGTTCGATGACGCAGTGATATGGGCCTGAATTTAGTTGCTTCTCTACTATTGGCTAAGCGACTTCCAGGGAGTATCAAATAAGTCACGGGTCAATTGCGAAAGTGGCACGAACTTACAGTTTCTGGAATTCTAGCTTTTGGCAAAAAGAAAACTAGAATTTTTCAAGTCTCTTCTTGGCTGGTGGTTCTACACCCAGCTGGGAAGGTCAGTATTTACAATTGTCTCCCCGGATTCAGGAATGCGTGTTGTGTGGTCCCCTCATCACTATATTGCAGAAGGCAATGACAAACCATCGCAGAATGACCTCGTTCAGTCAGCCTCAGAGGGTGTCGTGGTTTTCCTCGTGGTTATAAACATACCTTCGGGCAGAACATCCGCTATCATCATCATATCACCTATCTAGAATCGGAAGTTCTCAGTAACGAGATTCTTGCATCAGTTTGTTTCAACTCCCAGTGTGCACATCGGTAGCTCTACTGGCAAAGTGTATTTGTTGTATGTGTAGGTTACAATAATTACATACGGTCTGAGCGGAGTAAGGCCGTTTACTTCCACCTCCGTCCCTAATATACGGAATCGTTAGACATTGCATAATCGAGGATTTTTGGAGCTTCAAACGGAGAGGTTTGATTTCGTCAGTACGCTATGACAACGAAGCACGTCAATGATCTATTTCGCCTAAAATTTAAAGTTGCCCAATAAATTGACCAAAAACTCATTTGGCCTAGATGTCACTTGGCCCAAAAATCACTTGACATAATTAAAGACCGTAGTCATATGACATAAGGCAGTTGACGTAAAAACCACTTCACAAATTCGTCACTTGGCCTACAAGCCTAAAAATCACGTGGTCTAAACGTCATTCTGACCTAACATGCATTTGGCCTAAAACTACTTAAGTTCAAATGGAGTGTACTCCCCAGTATGTTATGGCAACCTTGGCTGAGGAGTGGTTACAGAACTAGACTGGCGACATGTTGATAGAGGCACGTAAGCTGACATGGTCGCCCGAGACAACCTATCATTACCGCCGACGGAAGAAGCCCAGAAAAAAACCCACCTGCCATCGGCCTGACTCCCCACGTGCCGGGGTCATTGTGAATGGATTAACTCCCGGATACTGCAGCCGAGTAGAGTAGAGCAGTGGTTAACACGCTACACTCGTATTCCGGAGTGTTAGGATTCGATTCCCGACACAACTATCATGACTTCGATCTTCCAAAGTTTTTCGTAATCAATCCGGTCTAACGCTGGCATGATTCCTTCCAGCTGTTAAGCCAGTTGCGAAGTGTGGTCGTGTTGGAAGCGAAGCAGTGACAGCACAATATTTAACAGACCTGCAAGAATCAACCAATGAGAGTGTTTTCCTATTACTGTGGTAGTATTACTGTTCATTGCTTCTTATACATTTTTGACTCGAGAGAGTAACTGCTCCTGCCAGTCGAATAACTAATACAGATAACTCACAATTTGTATAGTTGTTGCTAAGTACAGCTTCCCTTGGAACACGTCCACGGTTCACACTGTATTTAGAAGGAACACTTGGTATTATACAGAAAATTGCTGAACTTATAGACACTGCAAACTTCCGATAACATTTTTGTCCAACAATAAAAACATACAATTAGGAAACCTTGGTTGTGGAAATGTGCAGCCTGACATACTAACTTCCAACTTTAGTTTGACTAAAATGTAAACACATCTTCACAAGATTCACAATGCAAAATCCAAAATGCAGACTTGTAGAAGGGTACTCACGATTGGACGGCTCACCGCGCACCCAAGCCTAGTACTGCAGCTCAAGTTGTAGCCCTGCGACTTGGCAGGAATCCACACGTTTATTGCTAGACCCGGGAATTTAGCGTATTCAACTACCTGTCGGATGGACTCCACAAACCTGTATAAACTCTGTCCTCCTTATTCATAGGCTGCTGCTGCAGTTAATGGTCATGAATAGAGAGCCGAAAATATCGCGAATTAATTTGTGGAACTGTTTGACTTCAAACTACTTGTTTCGGACTTGTAAATCGTTTGTAAATTGTATATAATGTATAAAGAAGAGACACAAAATTTGAATTTCCCGCTCCTGGGATGCTGGGAGTGGAAATATTGTTTGTGGGAGTTGGCAGCCTTGTCGCTGCTAAGACTTTGGTTGGCGTCCCTTGTCCAGCCAACAAAATACATTCTAACAACCAACATGGCGATGAGTGGTCGTGCTGGTGTACTCGCTCGTTCGTTTTTTTGTATCCAACTGTAAATGTTACATCCTAAATTTATTACAATCCACTCGTTAATTATGTAACACTACTGTACACGTTTATTACTTGTGAGATTGAGTTAAATTTAAAGAACATTATCCTTGAAGATTTTGAGCCAATGGCATGTAAACACTCACTGACTCTCACGCTACGTTGTCAGATATACAATTGGCCACTCACTGGAGCAGCAACCCATACAAGTAGCTGAAGAGAGAGTGTACATAGGACTGTGGAGTCTTGCCAGATGGTCGTTGAACCCGCGATATTTCCGGGTCGTTATAGAGATGACAAGGAAGCGCGGGAGACAGTGAATGTTTTCATGCAGGTATCAAAGACGAGTAACACACGCATGCACACAAGCACAAATAACAAAACTGGGAAAATCCCAAGAGGAAATTGTGTCAAATCACACAAAATACACAACGAAAATAAACAATTGAATAAAACCTTGGAAAATGCAGGACTTCAACAATAAGTAGAGACATGCAAAATTCGCGTTATCATTTGGTATCAGACTAAATTTCACTTTCCTATACATAACAGAGCATAATCTGTGATTCAGTTGGCCACGAAATTTTATGTGTTGTCATTGACGTATGTTACGTCTTTACGGAGATTGGCCTCTCTATCGTGTAAGCATTCTCCGCGGCAAGTCACGACAATATCGGCCAGCAGGAGACGTCGTACGAGCCTATAGTCACTTGGAGTCTAGTCAGCAGTCAGATAATAACGCGAATTTTGCATGTCTCTAACAATAAGACATCGCAGACAATAAATAAGCCGAAGACAAGGTTGTACACAAAACAGGATGACACCCCAGCGACGTCACAAATATGAGACTAGAAGAAACAAAGATGAAAACACAAGCTAGTCCCGACCTTTCTTAATCACTAGTGACATGCAGAATTCGCGTTATTTTCTGACAGCTGACTAGACTCCAAGTGACTTGCCGCGGAAAATACTTACACGGTAGAGAGGCCAATCTCTGTAAAGACGTAACACACGTAAATGACAACACATAAAAGTTCGTGGCCAATTGAATCGCAGATCATGCTCTGTTATGTTTAGGAAAGTGAAGTTTAGTCTGTTACCAAATGATAACACGCATTTTGCATGTCCCTATTAATCACTTAACCCACAATGCAAGAATCGTTCAAAGACATTATACTGTAGTGTTAATCGTAACTTTAGAGACGAGAAAAATTCGCGTGTTCACTGACATGTTGGCTAGCCTGCAAGAATATTTGTGAACTGAAGCAGACAGCAAATGCTCAATAGCTAGAGGCACGAGTATTTCGCGTATTCATCTGGCAGCAGCCTAGTCTTGTCAGTACTATACCTGCACAGGCCGAAGTCGAATATCCACTGGCTTCTAACCGTACAAGTTGATATTACATGTAATCCCCACAGCTTGTTCCCTTATTTATCACTGGCTTGGAGTCCTCAAAGGTGTGTTAAAACGAAGTTTATATGTTATTGCCGTTCAACCTGACCTAGAATCAATACGCGAAATAATCGTGCCTCTATCAACAGCTACTTGCTGTTAAAGTGGCATAGGCCTGTATTAGTTACATTCACATTATTTGCTCAGAATTTGCTAGAGACGGGGAAAATTCGCGCGTTGACTGAGCTGTAGGCTGGCCTCCAAGAATATATGTGTTATCAAGCAGACAACGGCTGTTCATTAGCTGCTCACTGATGATACAGTGATACCAACACGAATTGGCCTCAATTTACTTGCTTCGTTTTATTGTTGGTTCAACGCTCTCCAGGCTGAGTCAAATAAAGCAAGAACCAGTTGAGAAAGTGACACGAACTTATATTTGCTTGAATTTTAGCTCGTATCCAAGAGAACTATACTCAACACTGAGATGTCTGTGGGCCCATTAGACTGGTAGATGTACGTACAGTCTTGATCCAGTAGCGTATTAGAGGCAAGGAACGTATTGAGTAGTAATATACCTCGGACTACACACCACACACATGTTTATTGGATATAAAAGGTAGGCATATTGAGTCTGCGTAAGCCCATGCTCTCTGATTTCTAATTTTATTAGCGATATTAATTATTTACGGCTAAATGAGAGCAGATACCAAAAATCTGTCTGGCAGTTTTGTTTAAAATCATCATCTCCATGTTGGTTAATTTTTTCAAGGCAGTAAATACTATGGTTTTAACTAATTATGTAATTAACGAAATTCTGGTTAATTGACTTTTTAGCCGAAATCCAACAATTCCTTATGTGCGGGTTCAACGACCAGCAGTCTGGACAGCACAGTCCTGTGTACACTCTGTCTTCAGCTACCAGTGCACTGGCTTCTGCTCCAATTAGTGGCCAGTTGTACATCTGGCAAGATGGTGGTCCTGAATTATCAAGCCCGAGTTTCTGTAGCAGTGATTCAAGACTCCAAGTGATTGTAGGCTCGTTCGACGTCTCCCGCTGGTCGATATTGTCGTGACTTGCAGCGGAGAACCCTTACACGGTAGAGAGGTCAATCTCTGTAAAGACGTAACACACGTAAATTAGACAGCACATAAAAGCTCGCGGCCAATTGAATCGCAGATTATGCTCTGGTATGTATAGGAAAGTGAATTTTAGTCTGCCACCAAATGATAACGCGAATTTTGCATAAGTCCCTGGTTTGGGGGGGAGGGCGACTAGCCCACCTTGCCTGGCTGTCCCTAGCGAATCAAAGTAACCGACAGTTAGGGTAGGATACTGCGTCCCTAGTTACCACGACATTCTGTAGTTTGGCTGGGCGCGCGCTCCAAATATACGCGGCGGGCGCCGGACGAACGCTACATGGTAGTTGTTTAAACTGGACTAGTTGCGTGCATTTCCGGCGGTAGCAGGGGTCAACGACTGACCTCGCAAGGTCACGGTCCTCCATCTACAGACTAAACATGCGGGCGTGGGCGGGCATATCAAGAGCGTCGCTGTGTCGTCACGAAGACCCTCCCTCTGGCTTGGCTTCCCTGAACATCGTGACAACGTAAGTGACTCACAGGAAAGACATTTATGTATGCGGTCTTGTGGGGAAGGGGGTGGAGGGTGTAACTATATATCGTCGAACCTGGTTCGTCAAACAGAAACAGTGAAGCAGTTGTTCGACTTTACACACTTCCCACAAATAAAGTTAGACGGCCAACGCAGGTCGCTGCGTACCGTGGAATAGGGCTTTATATGTTAAATTATTTTCAATGGCACTTGGTCACCATTTGTGATATTGCTTCCGGACAAAACCAATTTCTGAGCCGAGAAAAGGAGAATATTGCTACGTTAATAAAATTGCAGAAAAGAAGCTATTAATAGCCGTTTTCGCGTGTTTTTTTTTGTGCGTAAAAATGCTTTTTTTTGCCACAATTTTCAGGGAACTGAAAAAAAAAAACTGCCTAAACGATCCATAGCAATGTACGCGGCACCGATATGTAAGTTCAACCTTTACTGAACCAGGTGGAAAATCATTTAACCTGTAAAACCCTATGCTTGCTCCAGCCGTGGCTTCAAGGTAGGCAGCGACCTTAAGAGGCATGGGAAGGTTCGATGTCGAGTGGACGACTGGAATATTCAATCGTCAATAAAATCTGAACTACTCATCAAAATTCAATAAGTTTGTTTTGCCGAGTACATATTTTATCATTGGACGTTTACTTGTGTAGCACTATGCGGTAGTATGATTTTCTTTCTAGTAAAAAATTAAAAACTGCCTTTAAAAAATAATGGCTTGAAACCACATAATCTACAAACATGGAAAACTGTGATTTTTATCAATTTTAGTATGATAATATCCAGGCCTGTATAATAACCGAATTTCAAAAATATTCGCGTTTTGATTTGAAAATAATTTTACTATTTGTAAACCTATCGCGCAGAGATTTTCGTATAGTAAAATTATTTTCAAATCAAAACGTGAGTATTTTTGAAATTTTAGCTACCAATACAAGCAGTAAGTGGACTGTAGTTAATGATGAATGATATTCAGAAACAGCTTGTGATATTTTCCAAAGTTTACATTTTACAAGTGCTCACTTTATCCCGTCTCGCCAGGGATGCCAAGTAGGGCAGCGACCTAAAGCAAACACGGATAATGTCGAGAGTATTTCAGGTGGTGTATGTGGCAACACTTGGCGGAGCTACGGACGACAGACGGTGGTGAACGCACTGCGACACCGGCGCCTGACTGTCGCACGTGACAAGTGCAATACCATGTCTCTTGAGTACTCTGCTGTTCCACCTCGTCTTCTCGTAATGTCATCACTGAGGTTGAGCCGACAATGTGTCGCCATTAGCGCCTCCAGCAAGGCTCGTACTAAGCTACTACGCCTACTGGCCGTGTGTTTGTGTGAGCGAGGCACGGCGCCAAGGGCTATGTTGACCGGCTCATCTGGTGCGGTATCGCCTCTACCGCAAGACACTGAAACGACGTGCAGTAGTATCGTAGATCACTCGCCTGACTGACACTTTCAGTGGTCACCCCATATTTTTATTGCTGGAAAGTTTTAAGCAAAGTCCATTGCATGCTCCCAGAGTAGTTTCACACGAATCCCGCAAGTAATAGACACATTGGGCATATGTGAAACAGTTTCTT
>PNEQ01056963.1:0-24659 GCA_003012365.1 Medauroidea extradentata
CTATGCCAATTTTGGTGGCTCTATCTCTTATATTTTCTAGTATTTTTCGAAAAATGTTTAAAAAATTATTTTTTTCAACGTGGCGTAGCTCCCTTAATATTTACCACAGAATAGTGTTGGTTTATGTACCCCACCTTATTTTCCATAACGAATCCCCTCCCGGACTTTGGCACATGAATTCTGGTCCACCCTGTATATGGTTGATAAAGGTACAGTATTTGTGTATCCATAATCCATAAATTTCACACAAACATTTTTTGGGTCATCTACCATCCAGTCCAAAATCCTGACCCTGTAATAAACTTTGTTGAATAGACATGCACAATAAATTCCTACCTTTTGCATTGCATCCTTTTTACTGTTCGGGACTTCACTGTTGTACAAATAATACTGTTTCATTTTTTCTCTTAGATTATTTGCTGTAAGACTGTTTCTACCCATGTGCATATAGAATTCAGTAGGTGTAACAACATGAACTATTTCCCCTGTTAATACAGGAAGGGAGTTTGTTTGAATGTTCTCTTTGATAACTGAAAGTGGCACTAAAGTTGAATTGTGACTGTCCTGCTTCACACTACTGCTGGTATTACTTGAAGCAGAAACTTCTATGGACGAAACTGGAAGGGCAGATGAATCATTTGTGTTAGTATCAAGGGTAGTACTGATTTCAGTTTCTAGTGATCTGGCCTCTGTACTCACTTTAATGCCAACAGTGGTGCTGCGGGAACCAAAAAATTTAGTGACCCACTTGTTTACATTTATCGTGCTATTTGATTCAGGATCGCAACTGTATAGCTCAACCGCATAGTAAGGGTAGTTGCCTTTTAGCCGACTGCAGAACTTTACTTCTAAATGCCGATTAGTGCATATGTCCACAAAAGCATGTGGCGGAACAGCACCAAGGTCCCCTGTTAACCTACAATGAATAGCTTGTGCCGGAATCGCTGCCAGTTCTGGCTCTAGTTTCCAAAGTTTACTGGAGTCTACAATTAAAATACTTCCACTATCAACATCTAACAACACAACCTTGACTTTCTCAGATGCACCTTTCTTCATGTTGCGCACCTCACCACGCACCACTGTAGAATTATCCACCACAGTGCACACGTAATCACCCACACTGGGGTAGGTATCAAGAGTCTTCACTGATGATGTCGAGAATCTCTCCAGCATTAACTGCTTGGCTTGACTTATATAACCATCACTTTCAAACCTAAGCCAGAAGCTTTCAGGACTGTCGCCATTCAAGTACACCATCCGCATCACAGATCCTTCACGAATGACGTGTTGTTTGATGGTCAGCAGTGGTAAGTTGGTAGTATTGTTAGTGCACGCCACTTGTACTGTTGATGTATGTGTGCTTTGAGTGTTGTTTGGACGTGTATGTTGGACAACTTCCTGCTGTACATTTGCAGATCTTGAGCCTTGAACAGGCGATTGTACATTTTCAAAATTTTGTACAACTACAGCATCATCTTCCCTGCCAATAGAAACATCACAACTTTTACTATAGTTCTCAGTTTTAGCAGGAAAAAATGTTTCTAAGCTCGGAAGTGCACGCAGCTGTGTATCCAACAAGCAGTTAAATTCAGTGATTGGACGAATGGAGGCATCAAGACCAGTCATAATAACTGGCCAACATTTGCTGAACTGCATGTGATCAGTCTCGTTCAAAAGATAGGCAACTAAGTTAGATGAATGCTGCATAACAGCATTGATGTTTCTACAAGCTATGTTACACTCCAGTATCAGGAAATCCATCTTGACCTGGAATGACTTCTTGTGATCACCCATTGCAGAGTCATTCATCTCTGCACAAATCTGCAAACCAAAATAAACAGTATTAAAATACACTACAAGTTCACCAAGAAATGTTGCTGTTAGCTACGTAATAAATAAAAAAAAATTGTTTGGAATGAAATACATACATCATTTTAAAAAGCCTAGACGAGCAATATGTACCAAATACACGAAGGCCTGAAAGGAAAATACCATCACCTGTACCTACGTTACAAACATCAAATATGTCAGATGACTTCATTAAAAAATCTTGTACAGTCAATTCTTGACTACCCAGGTTTCGTTTTTGCAGCGACATCAATAACAGCAGTTTTTGTTTGTCATAACCCTGATTTTTCGTAAAATTATTAATGATCCACTCAGTTATAACTACAAGTTTCCTTAATTCAGCTTCCACATGTTAATATGCACGTTAGTGAAAACTGTTACACAAGAGCTACAACTAAAATATCCATGAATATCATTAAAAATAATCTAAGTGTGAAAATTATCATTGTGGATCATCCACAAATTTCAATTACCAGCTGTTTTGCCACCCTCAATAAGATCAGATAAGCAGGAGTTGACTGTATATTAGTTGGACTTACAAACCAAACCTGTAAATTATTTGCCCAGAGAAGTCTCTTAATGTAGGTATGTACTGATTTTACACATATATTTCTCAAAAAACACAATAAAACTTAGCCACAAACATAGTAAGCCTAAGGGATGAGACAAAAGAAACAACTGCTTCAAAAGGAACAGTCAAAGACAGTCAAATGTACCACTACATTTTTTTGAAATTTAGTTGAAGCAAACCAAATGTCCAGAAATTTCTATTGTATGATGTACTGCTCCTTTTCATCATAAAGTTTTAGAGCAATAATTTTTAGCTTTGTGACAGTATTCCCTTCAAGATTCTTTGTGTCTACATTGCTAATGATTCAGAGCATTCATAACATTTACAATTTTTTTTTTGCAGAAAACTGCTTGTATACACTAGGAAAAAAAAAGTTCTAATCTATGAATATTCATGTCACGAGCATGTGTGACAATCTCAACCATTTTATGGCCACTTGACAGTGTACGCAGTTGTCACTGAGTACGTCTGCTTTAGTTCCTTAGACTAACCCATGGTTATGCTGGGGTGGGTATTGCCACGATGCACAAACAAATGATCATTTATAAAAAAAGTCTCAAATAAAAAAAACTCAAAGACGATACCTGAGTGGGTTGCTCAAGAGTAGGCTGGGCCCTGAAACTTACGCAATGGTGAAATAACACACACGTGGCTTTGTAAGACAGGCAATAATTGCACTGACAAACACTATACAAAAACAGTAAGGCGCTGAAGCGGGCTTGACCCTATGGCCAGTCAGTAGCCAATAAGAATGCGAAAACATGATTGAACACGGCTGAAAACTAATTGTACAAAACTCCGGGGACCAAGAGTCGACTGGAGTAGGTGGCCATCAAGGAGGTGCGAAAATAACAATGTTTCAGAGATGAAAATTTAATTATTGCAATGACCGACTGGCCAACAAAATGTTGAAGGCCCCAGTGACGTGACACGGTTGACGCCAGCCAAAGGGCCAGCGTATGGGTTAAGCCCATAACGGCACAAATGTGAAACATCAACAAGGCTCAGGCCTCATTTTCAGATTCTCCCATAATTTTTCCACATCCACGCAGTATAATTTGGCATGTAATAGTGAGTGTAATTGTGTTTTCATTTCCAGCAGTGTACATTGAGGCATGGGAGACATTTAAACATGCCGCCATGCTTGTGCCCGAAAATCACCATGCTTTCAGTTTTTACTTTCATATTGCAGCAGACATTTAGAAACGCATAATGCAATATCAGCAAAATATGTAACACCATTTATTATGTAATTTAGTGTGTAATTTAGTGTGTGCCATTTTCATAAAATGTTAATATCAATCATTTAACATGCACGAGATACCGGAAGTGTGTGAACCCCGTAGCGTGGCAAGGAGCCCTTAGCGGCTGCCTTCCTCGTGGCAGTTCGTCGAAGTCGCCTGGAGAGGTGAGACAGCTGTCCGTGTGCACATCAACTTTTGCTTACTGTTTGTTAGTTTCAATTGTCTTCTTTAGTATACCGATCCACCTTGCTCGCACACGTTACCAGACATCCCCATCGCATTGTACGTCCACTTAAACTAATAATTATTACCATTTTGGTACTTTTAAACTTAAAATCCGCGTCGGTATTATCACCGCCACCTGACTAGGGAATTCTGTATCGAGAGCCATCCAAGCTCATCATTCATTGTACGAGGCATATCGCAGTTAATCATTGTTCATTATCATTCGGCGCATAATATTTTGTATTTCAGTGTAATTTTGAGGGCATAATTCATGTTTTTGTGACCGACCACGTGCAGGTTACCACATTGCCATAGTGCTCCAGTGTTCATATAAGCAGTGCATCTACCACTCATTTCATTATCACGCATTCATGCAAGTCACCTAGTGGAGAGCATCATCATGTGTAAGGTGTGTTACGTGCCGTTCATCATACATCCGGCCTAACATATTCTGCCACACTTCGCGCAGGACTACTAACACAACTTGTAGAGCCCTACCCCACTGTAATGTGCATGGGAACGGCTGCCCTGTGGTCTGTTAGCTAGGAGAGCGCTCATTTCAACCAACATTATCTACGACCGCTTCCAAGCGAACTTGACGGCCCACCCTAGCGGCCGCCAGATCCTCGCTGCTCAAGGAAGTGCATTTTCATATGCTGTAGAATCATATCTGCTCGCACG
The DNA here is from genome assembly GCA_003012365.1 of Medauroidea extradentata. NCBI lineage: Eukaryota > Metazoa > Arthropoda > Insecta > Phasmatodea > Phasmatidae > Medauroidea > Medauroidea extradentata. The sequence continues at coordinate 4,570 of PNEQ01056963.1, forward strand.
GACCACATAACAACCACGTGCGATAAACCCGCAGGTCAGTGTCACTGCGCAAAGACAGCCATCACGTGTTAATCCAGTAATCAAGCATGGCAGTGCTTTGCCAGGGTCGCATAACTACGTCTACCTCATGCGTGCATAAGTAATTGTTTCTGGCACTGTGTAATTCATGTCAATAAATCCGTCGTGTTACGTAATTTTTCAACATCCTATATTCACAGTGTAACCTTTGTAGTGTATCAGGCGTACTGGGGGTCAACACCCAGTTATAAAATAAGTCAGCATTCAGATTCAATGTACCGGGTGGGATATCGAACACGCCGAACGTACCAGACCCTGAGGCATAAGAGTCTCGAAGTGCAATACCTGGGAGTATTGCTGGCGCCCTTTCATCATAACACATAGATACACAGCAGCAGCTTAGTTCGCTATCCCGATCCCACCCGACGGCTTTAACGTGTGTTCACCCTATGACCGCTGAGCTCTGACTGGCGATAAAATGGCAGCGGGCAGGAAGGCCGAAAATATGCATTCTAACTATCTTACATAGCTTGTTTTCTTTTCTTATTGTTTCCGGTTTACTCACAATTTCCAGAGAAAAATTTGCTGTTGCAACTACTTAGGGCATTTTGCAGACCACAAGGTTGAGCCTTCATTAATAGCCTTCCTCATCGCAATTAGAGAGACAACGCAAAAAAATGCATCTATTTGATGTATTAGAAAGTGAAATAATGTTATTGTTGGAGGTAAAATTCACCTGACATTCCCCCTTCTTTGCATGTGAATTGTGTATTTATATTTTTTTTAATTATTTGCAATATTCAAAGGGGTTACAATCTGCCAAGACTATGTCAGTAGTATGCCTGTACATTAGGCTGCACATTAAATATACAGTCTTTATACGCTAATGATAGTTGTAGCCTGCATTAAAAATTTAAACATATACATTGCGTCAATAATATGACATTCCCCTTTATTCCTGTGTACCCTTCAATATTGTACTTTATGAAAATGGAATGGGTGCAACTCTTTATATTTGCAAATAATCTGTAGGGCCTAGACATTTTCCTGGCTACATCTTAACACATGGAACATCTAATGTGTGCTTGTTGACTCATTACCATCATCGTCTGACGGTGCTTCCCGCCTGTGGCTGGGTCAGCCTGGTAAAACACTTCATTGTCCTCTGTCCTCCCACCACTCTTCCTTCACCTGTTCCTCCCACCTCTTCCTTGATCTTTCCTCTTACACTGTACCTCATTTCAACATCCTCTCACAGCTCAATCTGTTAACATGTTCAAACCACCTCATTTATGCTACTTCTATAACTTCTGAGATTCTCAGGCCTTACCACTTTCTCGTTCTATTTCATTTATTAACTTGTCTCTTGTTGACTGCAGCTGTTCTAGATTTCCTGACTTTGTCCTCCATCTCCACTCGACATTATAGCTTCATGCAAAATGCAAAGAACTAGTTGCAGCACAGGTTACTCTAGTACTGTTCTTGTTTCACGAAGCCGTCTGGCAACTGCCTTAAATATAGCATGATAAAATGCATGTATGCTTTATAATCTTCCTGCACAGATTCAACGGTAAGTTCGTCCATTAGAATCATAGTGGCCATACACCAGTGTCAAGTTGACACACTTTTTGCAGGTGTAACTTCATTGTAATACTTTACAGAAACAATTCAGCCACACACGTACCACGGCCACAAGACTGAATGCACGTAAATTATACTGACTTCTTATCCAGCTGTTAGCTGCATTTCTTTAACAAGCCTATCTATTTTAGTAATTATTGTGTGTTGTTATAATTAATCATAAATTAATGATTTATGCTTACTGTTTATAATTTTTTGTAATAAATACAGGTTGGTAATCCCTATTTTTCTATGTGGGCTAATGTTACCAACAAACTTTTCAGATGTAGAATGTCTACATTAAAAAAAACACATTATTTACCATTTAATTGCATAAATGTAGGAAATTTCATAGACTTTTTTTTTTAATTATAGTACAGATATTTTATATCTCGATTTTGAGGACCTACAATACATTCAATACTGTAGCCACTTTTAAAAAAATGTGTTATTAACAAATATTTATTTTATATTTTTGACTAATACAGGAATGACATACTATGATCCAATGATGTAGTCAGTAATAGAGGCAGTACAAGTTCAGTGAACTTAAAAGAAGCAAAATTCTATTACATCCATCCTGTAAATACAATCACAGGCAAAGTCTTAGACTTTTTGCCAAATGCATAGGATCATCAAGGACCAAAAACTATAGACGAGTCTCAAAAGCTCTGTTAGCAGCCATTCACCAGGCAGCTTGTCAACCACTTGCAACTTATAAACAACTTTTGAGAGCTAGCCAGATGAAAGCATTTCCACATCCACTTGCACAATCACTTTACATAAATAAATACAAGAACATTTCAGATAATTTTGTTTATTTTTTACTGCAAATGTCATTATCATTATCATAGCAAATAATGCATAGTATAGTTTATTGCATTCATCAGATATTTTTGTAGACATTTCATTTTTGCACAAAGGCATTGTAATAAATATTAAGTAATAAAAATAATAACAATTTTAAATTAAAAAATGTATGCACAACATGTTTTCATAAACATACATTTTTCAAAAATTTTGCACATTTTTATTATTTCAACAAAAACATACGTTTTCTTATAACAAGACACTCAAATTTTCCAATATATTCAATAGAGATGCAGTAACACCATTTTGACTGGTAAAAAATTACACTTTGTTAGAATATGTACATATTGTATACACTTCACACAGATCAGTTATATCTCTTGTGTATCTCGCAGAAAGCCAAACAGTATCTTCCAATTATTCATAAAAATAAAAAAATGTTTTACAACATGTGATTCCACAACACGTGCGAATCAAAAAAATTTTAAAAATGTATTTACCAACGTTGCTATAAGTATTGTGTGATAGGTTATTCCAGAGAAACCTCAAATCAGCCACTATTCGTAACAAAACATACATAAAAACTAAACATCTGACCATATTCGCCTGATCATCTGAAAGAGGGTGGCTTTCCAATTTGTAGCAGTCAACCAACTTCCAAAAGAGAGCTATAATGTGCATTTTCAGTGAAACAGACTTTTGGCAACTAGATAACAACCAATATATGTCTATAGTTTCAGCCCTAAATACGTACTGGCTTCAACCCTGAATAAGCTTTACATCCAACAAACTAAATTTACATATAAACTTAATTTCTTACTTACATCATTTCTGTACATCAGTAACCTTTATGGGACTAATAACTTTAACCAATAAAATATACAAGGTCTGGAAATTGTACTATTTATACTCTACACATGCCACTGTGCAAAGTGTGTACAGAAAATTAAGATAATCTTAGGTCGTCAAAGTTTGTGTACCTTATTAATTTAAACAGAAATTAGCCCCTTAAGAGCAATATGACATACACGTTTTTTTTGGATAATGAAATAAAACCAATGAGAAATACTCCAGAACAGACTGCACTGCTTTGAGGCCTGCAAATGTCGCCATTAATTTTGCTAAATACGGTATGTCTGACATACCCAGACAAACAATGCCCTATTTTGTAAACAAAATTAATACAGTAAAATCCTTTTAGTTGGCCCGCCTTATCCGCAGACTTCGCATCCGCAGTTTTCACCAACAGCAGTTGAAACGTTTTTAAAAAAAATCTTGATAGATAAATGTAAAATGCTTGAGAATATGACTTTTCCAGCGCACCATGCAGCTCAGACTAAGAGTGCGCCACTCGCCGCAGCATACGTGCACAAGCAGCTGCCGCCTGCTACCAGCTAGTCTCGTGAGTCTCATGTCAGCCAGCCGAGCTACAGTTAACGCTCCAAGTGCGCATGTACTGTGTGCAGTTTACACATTCCATGATCAGCTGCTGAGTAATGTCTCCTAAAAGAAAGGCTGTAGTGGTCATTTTAACAGACGAGAGATAACAAAGTTCTTAGCTTGAGTGATGAAATAAAAATTCTAGATTTAACAAGTTGTATTGTCTGCTGCAAAAGTTACTTAGGCTGCATGTACGGTAAAAATCGCGCGTAGCAACGAGCATATAAGAAGAGTAGCAACGAGCATATAAGAAGAGTGTTTCAACTCAATGTTAAAAACCTAGCACCTTATATGCGCACAGTAATTTTCATGTTACAGTGGTGCCTTACTAAAAAAGATACTGTAAACTTTGTCTTAAATTTCCACGTTAACACTGGTGTGAAATAGTTTATTGATAGGCCTACATGTGAAAAAAATTCCACCAAGTTAATTTTAGTTTAAAGTAAAGAAACCTAATTATGATCAAAATGTATAATGTTTATGTAAATAATCAAATTAATTTCTTTTGTGTACCTTACATGCATTTCATACCAGCAGGAATTGTTAATGGACAATTGTAAACGTGAAAAAACTCTCAGTGTAGGCATGCAATGTTTACTGTGAATGCAACCATAAACATGTGTGTGGTTTTGTGTAGAGTCTTAAAATAAAACTTCAACCTATGTTAGCATACAAAAAGAAATTTAAAATGTTTACTCTTCTTAACCAGTCTTTTAAAAACAACTAGCAATATGCCACCCGATGCCACTGGTCGTGGATTTTATCGGGATATCCCATTTTCCCCACCTACACATTCCAGCATTGCTCTGTTTCCACATCATTCGTCCTCGGTTACTTTTGACTCCACATTGAAAGGCTGCCTTATCCTCTCAATCTCACTTCGTAACGAATAACAATTCTTATAAATTTGTGACAGTGTGCTTAAGAAATATTTTCTGCAATATATTTAATTTATTTGTAAATTCACCTGCATTTGTTACTTGAGGCTGTGCGTGTTTCTCACAATAGCCTAGAGGGCTTACGGTACTCCATTACACACAGGAAAGTTTGTGGAGAGAGTTCCTCCCAACTCGAGCACAGCACACATTCTTGTCCATTGCCATCAAGGGCTGAGATAGATAGTGTGGCATATCACATCGCACTGTTGTTGCATCAGCGGTGGCAGACCGGCTGGTCCGCTGTGCGCTGTCACATTACTGCTGACATGCATGGCACAGTGCCACTGTCACCGTACCAAACAAGCGCCGCACAATACGTTTTCCTTGTGGTTTTCACAATATTGAAGAATAATGGGGTACTTTATTAACATATTGATGGCGTTTGCTTTCAAAAAGGTAGTAGTATTTTATTCGGAAGAAAAATTGCACATGGTGATTAATGCAGTTTATTGAGGGGTCTTGAATATACGTGGATTTCACGTATCCGTGGAATTCCTGTAACAAAATACTGCGGATATGGTGGGCCAATAGTAAAATGCTTTCTTATTTATACTGCAACCTATATTTAGTCCCTATAACTGTTTTACAATTGTAAATAACTCTCTTATAACTTTTTTGGGTCCCTTCAGAAACATTATAACACGATTCTACTGTAAATACAACACCACTAATGTAAAATCTGTAGTGTTACTACTTACATTATCATTCTGATTCCTCTGACGTAGGATCAAGTAGTATTTTAAAACAGTCCGGAAAAACCATATCATTCTCAGGAATATTTTTACCTTGTGCTTGAATTTCCATTCAAATATCTGATAATACATTGGTTTACTGATCCAGTAACTGTTAATCTCATACACTAAAGTGTTCAAATTAAATTTAATAAAAATTATTGTGGTTCCTTCTCAAAAGATTAATGCTGTCATACCCATTAAAAGAACATAGCTGACACAGATGTTTGATTGTCACGTAACACAATAGTTTTAAATAACAAAATTAAATGTAAAAACTTTTTAAGATAAAGACATGTACACAACTTTCAATGGAAAATTTAAACACTTGATAGCTTGCCATACTCTTAATGTAAGGCATGTGCAATTTAAAAAAATGTTACATCGTTATACTGTCTGTCAAGATTGTATAATAATCAGTGAGGTCTACCCTAATTTTATCTGTCCTCTTCTATGCTAAAGTTACCTAAATCAGCTACGAATTGGTCTTCTAGCATCCTAACCAGTTCTCCCTCATCAGAGTGGAGCACCAACTCCAACGAAGGACTCCATGATATGATAGTAGCAGACATCTCCATTCCTATCGTAGACTGAATTTTTTTTAAAAACCACTCACTTTCTTTTTTTCCTATAGTGTCCAACTTCAGGCCTACGAGTCGGAACTCGAAAGCCTGAAATGGCAAATGAAGATATTTGCTTTCTATGTTCCTTAAATCACTCTCAAGAACAGAAAGTTTCTCCCCAGAGTCTGTAAATCTAACAACCACTTCCTCAGAATCAACTCGATCACCTACCCAGTCTACAACGATGGCTCGATGCCACATACCGTCCCAGTGCTTAGCTATCACAACCTGACCCAGGGCTGGAGGAACCAAAAGGCGTGTCATCTTGCGCACGTTATTTGCTTCATTCATGTATCTAGTAAGCGTACTCAGCGTTTCCTCCTCTTCTGCATCAATTTCCTCACCATTGTCTGTCACTTCTTTGACAAGAACACAGTATAGAACCGAGAGGCTGTCTGCAGCTGTAAGTACTACACGAAAATTTGTCGACTCTGGAAACTGCAACTCTGAGAAAGCCTTATAGTATATAACTTCCTTATCCGTCACTATACCGTTGGGATCAAGAGAGATGTGCTTCTTCATGCAGGTGCCGGGTGGCCTGCGGCAGTATCCATGGCGACGGAATAAGGGGCACACTTGCTCCTCATCAGTGCTCTTCCATCCTGAAACCACGAAGCGAGCATCTTCCACATCGTGGTCATATCTATTCAAAGCAGACTCATAGTCCTCGACCATTGGGTTAAAATTTTGAATATCATCTGATGAGCCATTACAAAGTGCTAATGCCATGGACACAGCATGCCCACTACTCACTAACGTATCATTAATTATATTGGTACCATTATCATGTTCATCGACAAGAAGAACCGCCAATGAATTTTGAGGGTCACTCACCCTACTTTGGGCAATGTAGACCATATACTGGACGCCCTGCTGCAGCTGTTCATTAAAAAACCCCACTGCAGCAGAGGTCCAGTTACTACATACTTTCCCATGTTGATCTGCAGGCAATACATTAGACAAGTGACATCTACTTGCCAGTTCTGGAAAATCAGCAAATTCTGAATGTAACATATAAATGGTTGATAAAGGTACAGTAGTATTTGTGTATCCATAATCCATAAATTTCACACAAACATTTTTTGGGTCATCTACCATCCAGTCCAAAATCCTGACCCTGTAATAAACTTTGTTAAATAGACATGCACAATAAATTCCTACCTTTTGCATTGCATCCTTTTTACTGTTCAGGACTTCACTGTTGTACAAATAATACTGTTTCATTTTTTCTCTTAGATTATTTGCTGTAAGACTGTTTCTACCCATGTGCATATAGAATTCAGTAGGTGTAACAACATGAACTATTTCCCCTGTTAATACAGGAAGGGAGTTTGTTTGAATGTTCTCTTTGATAACTGAAAGTGGCTCTAAAGTTGAATTGTGACTGTCTTGCTTCACACTACTACTGGTATTACTTGAAGCAGAAACTTCTATGGACGAAACTGGAAAGGCAGATGAATCATTTGTGTTAGTATCAAGGGTAGTACTGATTTCAGTTTCCAGTGATCTGGCCTCTGTACTCACTTTAACGCCAATAGTGGTGCTGCGGGAACCAAAAAATTTAGTGACCCACTTGTTTACATTTATCTTGCTATCTGATTCAGGATCGCAACTGTATAGCTCAACCGCATAGTATGGATAGTTGCCTTTTAGCCGACTGCAGAACTTTACTTCTAAATGACGATCAGTGCATATGTCTACAAAAGCATGTGGCGGAACAGCACCAAGGTCCCCTGTTAACCTACAATGAACTGCTTGTGCCGGAATCGCTGCCAGTTCTGGCTCCAGTTTCCAAAGTTTACTGGAGTCTACAATTAAAATACTTCCACTATCAACATCTAACAACACAACCTTGACTTTCTCAGATGCACCTTTCTTCATGTTGCGCACCTCACCACGCACCACTGTAGAATTATCCACCACAGTGCACACGTAATCACCCACGCTGGGGTAGGTATCAAGAGTCTTCACTGATGACGTCGAGAATCTCTCCAGCGTTAACTGCTTGGCTTGACTTAAACAACCATCACTTTCAAACCTAAGCCAAAAGCTTACAGGACTGTCGCCGTTCAAGTACACCATCCGCATCACAGATCCTTCACGAATGACGTGTTGTTTGATGGTTGGCAGTGGTAAGTTAGTAGTATTGTTTGTGCACGCTACTTGTACTGTTGATGTATGTGTGCTTTGAGTGTTGTTTGGACGTGTATCTTGGACATCTTGCTGCTGTACATTTGCAGAGCCTTGAACAGGCAATTGTACATTTTCAAAATTTTGTACAACTGCAGCATCATCTTCCCTGCCAATAGAAACATCACAACTTTTACTATAGTTCTCAGTTTTAGCAGGAAAAAATGTTTCTAAGCTCGGAAGTGCACGTAGCTGTGTATCCAACAAGCAGTTAAATTCCGTGATTGGACGAATGGAGGCATCAAGACCAGCCATAATAACTGGCCAACATTTGCTGAACTGCATGTGATCAGTCTCGTTCAAAAGATAGGCAACTAAGTTAGATGAATGCTGCATAACAGCATTGATGTTTCTGCAAGCTATGTTACACTCCAGTATCAGGAAGTCCATCTTGACCTGGAATGACTTCTTGCGATCATCCATTGCAGAGTCACTCATCTCTGCACAGATCTGCACACCACAATAAACAGTATTAAAATACACTACAAGTTTGCTAAGAACTGTTGCTGTTAGCTATGTAATAAATAAAACAAAAAAACTTGACTCAAATGAAATACATACATCATTTTAAAAAGCCATGGTGAGCAATATTTATGAAAGTTACAGTCACCCATACCTATGTTACAAATATCAAATAATACAGCTGACTTTGTTCAAAATCTTGTACAGTCAATTCTTTATTATCCACATTGCTTTTTTCCAGGGACATCCATGACATCAATGATTTTCAAAAGACAGATATGTTGTAAAAATTTGAATGATCTACTCAATTATAATTACAAGTTTCCTAATTCAGCTTCCACAAATTGATACGTTTGTGGCAACTGCTACACAAGAGCTATGGCTAAAATATCTACAAATTTCAATTACCAGCTGTTTTGCCACCCTCAATTAACGCAGATAAGCAGGAGTTGACTGCATATGAGTTGGACTAACAAACCAAACCTGCAAATTATTTATACAGGGAAGTTTCTTAATATAGGTATGCACTGATTTCACACTTATATTTCTCAAAATCACAACAAAACTTAGCCACAAACAGAGTAAGCGCTGAAGGATGGGGCAAAGGAAACAATTGCTTCAAGAGGAACAGTCAAAGACAGCCAAATTTATAACTAAATTTTGTTTAAATTTAGTTGAAGCAAAGCAAATGTCCAGTAATTTCTATTGTATGATGTACTGCTCCTTTTCGTAATAAAATTTTACAGCAATAATTTTTAGCTTTATGACAGTACTCCCTCCAAGATTATCTGTGTTATCTTTACATTACTAATTATTCAGAGCACTCATAACATTTACAATTTTTTTTGTGCAGAAAACTGCTTGTATACACTAGGAAAAGAAAAAGGTAATCTATGAATATTCTTGTCATGAGCATGTGTGATAATCTCAACCATTTTATCGCCACTTGACAGTGTACGAAGTTGTCACTGAGTCAGTCTGCTTTAGTACCTTAGGCTGCTTGTGTGCTTGATGATAGGAACCTATACCAGCTCTCGAAAAGTTGTATCTATTGTCGTCAAAGAAAGCTTACTACTTTCATCTGTATCGTCTATGAATATATCAATTCCACATTCCAGTCACAGTGCTTGTACATTTTGTCATTCTAGCCCAATTCTGTCACCATTTTCACACACATAATTTTGCAAGCCCCAAATTGTACATTTGTCTATCTTTCTGTTTGTATTCCTGGATGTACTAATTAAACCTATTCCTTTTTCGGAATAACTGATATTGGCTTAAATTTTTTGACTTTATGTTATTGTATCTAGTTTGTTTATTTCATGGTTGGTTTTCTATGACTCAGCAACATTCACTCGTAATGACATACAGCCATAAAAATTGTATAGTTTGTAGAAAATGTTAACATTTTATTACAAAAAAAAAAAAAAAACTATTATACTGTTTCCCAACATTCTTTGCAGAAGCACATCTGAACAAATACTAAATGTAGATCACATTTCTTCTGTAAGCAAGAAGATGCAGACAATTTATTACTGTATGTGACATGTAATAATGCATTATAAATACACATTTTTTCCTTCGTGGCATTTCAAAGAAAAGTGGCAGTTTCCACAGAAAATACATTCTAATAAAACATAATTTAATTTTTTAGTCTACAATATCAGTGCTATCTATAACAACTGTAAGTGGTATGGCAGCCAAGCAAACACTACAATAATCTATGAAGCCAATAAAACTGCTGTATTAAATGGGAATGGGATAAGGCAATTATTTTTGCCCTGGACATATCAAAAAGTGTTTTGTACTGTTGCAGTTAGTTTTTATTATATGATGGAATTTTCACTACAGATTTTCTACACACCACACAAATTTCATATCATAGTGAAAATTATTAAGAGTAACAGCCTACCAGAGAATCTATATTGATAATGGCTAGTAAACACAGTTTTCACTGAAAATGTTTTAATTGGATTTAGTACACTAATTCACACTTCAAGAACTACATTTCTTACAGACAAATTTCCTGGTAGCACAGAGAGAAAAATATTTCTAAGTAACATTTTCAAAACTGCTTATTTTTCTGTATTTAAGTGAACAAATATAACAACTTGGTATTCACTTGGCTTTTTTTCCCAAGAAGGAAGAGGTTGATTTTTATTGGCTGATCATAATTTATCATTAAAAAAATAATAATAGTAATTGAACTGTTAACATTTTAAGGACTAGTTTTAAAGGTGGGTATAAAGTTAAAAGCATAAATTTGACAACTACCATTAGTTTTTTATGTACGTTACTATATCGAAACCTCGTGCTCTAATGATGCACTTTCAGGGATCGTACAGCCCGAATCAAAATTATTTCCCTGACTTTCCCTGACTATTCCTTAAAATTTCCCTGACCAACATATAAAAAAAAAATTCCGTTCAGTTGTACAAAAAGCAATGTTTCAATTGTACCACACTCTTATTGGTCTCCTACTCCCCTTCGCCAACCTTGCCTCACCTTTAACATAAAAATCGGAAAGCAGACATCATAGAAAAAAATTAATTTAACTAAAACAAACTCTACAAGAAATTTTCACTCAAATTGACTATGAAAAAGTGATTTTTGCTCTAGTAATATTTGCAAGCACATTTATTCATACTTTTTTAGAACTACAACCCACATTTTACGTACACTAACCATGGATACACTAATTATTTTGTTTACAATCATTCAAAATTAAGTACAACTATACATAATTTCTGATTTTATCTTTTGCTCAAAACTAAAATTTAATAAAACTTCCATTTACACAAACATAAAACTTTCCAAACACTGTATTCAAGAAATTGTGGCCTGTTCATAAAGCGAAAGGCCGCCGCTAGCTCCTGAGGCAAGGAACGCCAACTCCTTTCAGTCTTCTGCAAAATTTAAGGTAACTTACACTAATAATACTAGATAATGCGTTGGTGAACAAGAAGAGTGATGGAAAATGCAGCTTAATATTTGAATTTTGAATCCAATAGCTACAGTTTCAGGTTTCTTTTTTTAAACAAGAGTTTTAATAAACACACAACTTAAGACAAGACAAACATGTCGAACACTGCAGTAAGTTTCAAAAGAAATTGTGAACTGAACAGAATTTATTGCAACTGGGTATTATGGATGCACAATTTACCACTTTAAAAAAAAAATATATATATATATATATATATATATATATATATATATATATATATATATATATATATATATATATATATATATATATATATATATATATATATATATATATATATATATATATATATATATATATATATATATATATATATATACACATATTGTGACGTGCACTGGCACGTAGCACTTACTTGGCCTCTTATCATACAATAATTTCAATTTTTTTTGTCTTAATATGTTTTTTGTTGTTGTTTATAACAAATTAAGTAGGTCAACTTAACCAGGTATAAGGATGTATACGGCGGGATCCAACATATTAATTGGGGATGCTAATAGAGAAATTAACATTAAAAGTCTATTCAAAATTTAAATTTAACTTTAAAGCAAGAGAAAAGTATTTAATTTTACGTGTCAATTTTATTGGATTTATATCGTGCTTGGACTCATTTGAAAGCTAATTTAATTTCTAGCAACTTTTCTAAGTAAACTTTTCTTATATTTTGCCTTGTTTGGATTTTTTTAAATTTCAAGTAGCCTCTTAGCTTGCTTCTCCTGGAATAGGATTTATGTGGCAGGCTAGTCGTAGTTCTCTTGCTGGGAAGCACGTACCGAGAAGTGCTAGCGTTTAAAATTTCAAATAAGCTCTGAGCTAGCCCGTGCTTGGATGGATTTATCTGGCAGGCAGGTCAGAGTTCACTACTAGCGCCTAGATCCAGGACCTCTAAGCACAGTGGCGCATGCGCAGTAACACCTTACTCTCCACTCGTCCCTTCTCTTTCCAACCACCATGCTCTCTCACTCTCCAACTTTCCCCTCCCTTCGCCTTTCATACTCCCCTTACACGCATTCACACCGTACGGAGGCTAACCTATAGAGTATGAATTAATTTACACAAGCGAATCCTTTGCCGCGCGTCATTCGGAGACGAAGTATAACTGAAATGATGCTGTGTCGTCTTCTCACATTCTTTTTTTTTTTTGTACATTAGCCTCCAACACACAGTAAATGACTATGTCATTATTCTCCAAGATGATTTTCACGAGATGTATATTTTGCTCATCAACGAGCATCAACACGGCTATTGAAATATACTCAACAATGTGTACTATAGTTTTACCATAGCACTGTGTTATGTTCTGGTTACTGTTTGGGAAATGCGAAAGGTACTGGGTTCGATTTCCAACCCCGTCTGGGTATGAATTTGTATTTTACCTTGACGCATTAAAAAATGAGGACGGGAGGTGTTGGGCACAGTGGTGAGAAGGGGATGGTACCAATGAGCGTGATATTTTTTAAAAATTTGAATGTACTTTTTTTTAGTTGTAAAAAGTTGGTTAAATAATCGAGCTGCTGATAATTTTCTTAGGATTCAAATCTAAGTCGGATACATTTTTTTTTTGTGTTTTATTATTGAACATCATTGTACATTAAATATTAAAACACAGGTAATTTAAAAATAAAAAATCGTTTCTACCTGAAAACAACTCTTTAAAGAGCAATACTTATATGTGAATGTTAAAACTTTCTTTTCATTCCAATACTGAATAGACTCTACACGTTAAATGTTAAAATGCTTATTTTTGGACGTCTCTTTCCGTATACTCGTTACAAAACAATAATAAACAAGTTATTTATATGAGTACTTAACGTTTAAAATTGTTGGTATTGCCGATATAAAGTTGAAAAGTCATATCAATGTAACTTTTTAAATTAAATCTTATTGTTTAAAGAAATATTTCCTAATATTTACAACAACATACTAATATGAAAATTTTAACATTAATATTAATTATGGTATTTCTTTGTTTTTACTTTGAATAATAATTTCAAATAAATATTACATTAATATTAATTTCAAGAACCCATTTTTCAAACTCTTCAAAAGAATAATAATTTGAAATCTTACATGAATGACCACTGACATTGGTCTGGTAACATTAATCACTGAATCAACTCGGGACACATTAAACTTATTGTGCCACATAAAAAATGAGGGTGGGATGTGTTGGGCACAGTGGCGAGGTGGGGCAGCCAATGTGGATAACATTTTATACAAATATGAATGGATGTACACAAGGCCTACGTATTTTTTTTTTTTTTTTACTTTAAAAAGTTGGTTAAAGAATCAAGCTGCTGATATTTTTCTGGGATTCAATTGTTTTGTGTTGTATTGTTGAACATCACTGTAGGGCCTACATTAAATATTAAAATAACGATAATTTAAAAAAAGAAGCTTTCCTTACTTAAGACAATATTTTAATGAGCGATATTCACACGTTAACTTGAAAACACGTTTTTGTTTTCGCTCCGAGGTTAAATAATTACTGCACTTTAAATGTTTCAAAATGCTTATTTTAATAATTCTCTTTCCTTACACTCGTTACAACATAATACTATGCAGTTATTTACATGAGTATTTAACTCTAAATTTGTTGCTACTATAAAGTACAATAGTAATGCCACATTTACTTTTCTTTAAAAATAAAGCTTATTATTTAAAGAAATATCTTTCGTAACACTTAAAACAACATAGGTACTTATGTGAAAATTCTTATATTGTTATTCATGATATATATATTTTTTGTATATAACTCTTCTTTTATGTGTTACCGTAAATATTGAAATAACACTACGAGGAATCTATTTACAACACGTAAAGAGGCTGAGGTTAGCACAGTGGTTAGACCACTTGTCTCCCACTAATGACATCCGAGCTCGACTCCCGGCAGGGTCGGTACCCATATTTTCGCATATGGAAATCGTCCCGGACGATGTCGCTGATTTGCGGGTTTCCTCGGGGATCTCCTGCTTCCACACCCCTTCATTCTGACGCCGCTTCATACAACATGTCATCCCTCGCCAGGGCTAAAGACCTTATGTTAAGGGCTAACCGAAACCTTTTCACTAACACTTAACAAAATACGCAATTGTTCCAGCACTGTAAACAACACAATGAGCAATTTCTTTAACGTGAATTTAAACCGTTGTCTAGTAATAGAAATAAAATAAAGTACAATTCAAACTCTTTTTACATAGACTTACAAAGTAAACTCCACCCTCCCACTCACTCTGGCTCTTAAGGGCCCTCCCTACCTGCGATAAAATACGTTGCAGTGAGTTATGGCTACTATTTTTGTACGAAACTATTTAACGCGCATTATATTTGTTTATATACGAAAAGAGTACACATTTCAAACAATGTAGCCATAATTTTAAAAAGTTCGTTACGTCTAATTGGAAACATAATTTTCGGGCCCCTCAAAACAGCACAAAAAAAATGTTTTCCCAGGCTGTTGTATCTGGCAAAATAACAACCGGATTTAAAAAAAAAACGATACAATCAAGCATTAGACTTTGAACTATGCTGCCCAAAAATAAAATAATTTGGTCACTGCACTGCACACCAGCCAAGTGGCTTGCGTGAAGAAGCGATAATGCATGTCATATACTGGTCAGAGGCACCCTTACCACTCCATCGATTTTTAATCTCTCACACACAAACTCAGTCTATTCAGGGGGGTCCTTATTGGTGTTCAATAGCGGTAAAATCATAATTTTATATCTTTATGAAATATTGTTAGTTTTGTAGACAATACTCCTGAGTATATGCTACTCTTACATAAAAATTTTAGCTCTCATAGTTTTCTCATAAAGGGGTGTCAAAGTCAAACTTTTCTTGTTACACTGCCTTGTATATAGTGAAAACCAACTGACCTACTTAAACAAAATAATTCGCTGTGAACTTACATCCTATGAGCTATGCAATAAAATATTAAAAAACCCACAACGTATTATTTTGAATTTTAAAAAATCGCAAAAGTACAGAAATAAGTAGAAAATTCAGCAATTTTTTAAAAATACAAATACAGTTCATGGGATTTTATAAATGTTTTATTACGTAGCCCAAAGTATGTTGTTTCACTGTAAATTATTTAACGCAAGTAAGTCAACTTGTTTTCACTATCTGCATGGCAGCAGAACATGCAAATTTTGACTTTGACGCACCGTTATGCAGAAACTACGCCAGCTAAAATTGTTTTGTAAGAGGAAACTGCACTCTCAAGTATCGTCTACAAAACTACAATATTTCATAAAAATATACAATTATGACTTTGTCACACATGAATACCCTTAATATATTTAACGAGTGTATTTACACCAGTCCCAGTTTTATCGAAATATAATTATAATCATACAAAACACAACACATTTAGTCCGATAAATACAAACTAGTTTATGTTGAGAAAAATAATTCCTTATCTGGTACTTCTCAGTTCAGGACTGAGGAAATTTCGTCTCTCAATGAACAGCTGTTTCTACAGCAATATAAACACCGAAGTACATTTATAACTTATTTATTATAGATAAACATGTAAATACACTATTATTTATGTGCTCTATATTACATGAAATATTAATTTATTTTCTCCAGGACGTGGTTAGTTTTCCATGATCTTGCCTTTGAGTATGATGCCTGCGGCAATTCTTAAGGCACTCGCCTTCTGGCCATGTGTTTGTGTGAGTGAGGCACGGTACGGCACCAAGGGTTTATCTGGTGCGGTATCACCTCTAGCGCAAGACAAATGAAACAGCGTGAAGTGGTATCGTAGATCACTCGCCTGACACTTCCAGTGGTGATCCCATATTTTTATTGGTTAAAAGTTTAAAGCGAAAAACATTGCGTGTTTCTAGAATAGTTTCACATGAATCACATGAGTAGTTTTTCATATATAACTTACTGAAAAATCTGTTTTCAGCTATTTTAAGGGGTTCGGAAATGACTTTTCTAATTGATGTGATGTTTTTAAAGTACCTGTCAGTGCATTTTCTTTTCGTACATTGACACAATAGGCACGTGTGGGGCAGGTTCATAAAAAACGTATTTAAAGACATACTGCAACATATTTTAAGCGCGTGGTAGGTGGTGCCCTTAAGGGTGTTAAAGTGCGGTATAAGTCATAATCTTATATTTATATGAAATAGTATTGGTTTTGTAGGAAATACTTGTGAGTGAAATTTTCCTCTTACGAAACAATTTTAGCTGGCGTAGTTTTCTCATAACGATGCGTCAAAGTCAAAATTTGCACGTCCTGCTGCCATGCAAATAGTGAAAACCAATTGACTGACGTACGTGAAATAATTCACAGTGGAATAACATACTATGGACTGCGTAATAAAATATTTGAAAAAATTCCCGCTAACTGTTTTTATATTTTTAAAAAAATTGCTGAGTTTAATACTTTTTTGTAATTTTGCAATTTTTTTTAAGTCAAAATATTACGTTCTGGGTTTTTAAATGTTTTACTGCATAGCTAATGGGAAGTAAGTTCACAGCGAATTATTTTGTTTAAATAGGTCAGTTGGTTTTCACTATTTGCATGGCAGCGTAACAAGCAAATTTTGACTTTGGCACTCCGTTTCGAGTAAACTACGAGAGCTAAAATTGTTTCGTAAGAGGAAACTGCGCTGACAAGTATCGTCTACAAAACTAACAATATTTTATAAAAATAAAAAATTATGATTTTATCGCACAAGAACACCCTTAAGGCTTCGAGTGTCTTTAGTTTCGAGAAAGACTTTTGTTGGTTTTTTGGGAAAATTTTATTTGTAGAATAATTTTCTTATTTATCGGGTTACTGTCTGGGAGTAGTTTTCAGACGCGTATCTGAATTCTTACACTTCCGAAAGGCCAGCAATGTTAGACGTACCAGAGAAAGAGGTTTTTATATTACCGAGAGTTCTTCTGTTTGTATAAAATTTTTATTTTCAGTCATTTTCTTAATCAATGCACGCTTCCGCGATTCAGAACCCAATTTAACTGCCACTTATTTACTACAATTTGCTTGTGTTTCAATAACGAGCTTATTAAATTCAATTAGCTCTTTTGTGCTTGTAGTTTCAGCAGATATGTTTACACGGCACACACGGTGAATATTTATTCAAATATTCAATGCAATCTACGAGAAAAACATGAACACTTTGTATTCAGTGCAGTTTATCTTGCACTGGCAAGTGCCTTCAATATTTTTCACACGAACTTTACTGATGTGTGCCTTCACGTAGCATGCTTCTTTCCCGTGTAAAGTGTTTTGCCAGTTTTAACATACCAAAGTACGTTTGTGTTGGTAACTGCTTGAACAATATGTGCATGCAAACATTTTAGCGTTAAATAGTGGTGAAAATCTTCACCAAATTGAAGGTTGTACGTTGCGACCGATGATGGCAAGCAACATGGCAAGGCAACACGCTGGCCGACGGGCGGCATGGAGGGGGTACACGGCGAGAGAGGAGCGGCAAGGAGAAGGAACGCGGCAGTGCGCATGCGCCACTGTGCTTAGAGGTCCTGGATCTAGGCGCTAGTGAGTTCACTCGCTTGGAGGCACGTACAGGGACGTGCTGGAATGCGATGAGCTCTGCCGGGCGTTTCTCGATCGACGTGGGTGGTAGTGTCGGGCGCAAAACTCCGTGAAGGTGGTAATCCGCGACAGATTGATGACGCTGCACATCCCCAATTAATAAACAAATGAATATTTAGCTGGTATAATGGAATTAAACGCTTTGTATATTTATCACTATCTATGTTACATACAATTTTTAGGTTATAAACGTCAATTAACCAGCTTTTTAGGCAAGTTGGATCCTGATGTATCCCTCCGCCGCTTGGCCGAGTAAGTCCGGGTGTCCGCCCAGGAAAGTTAGTTGTGATCCATCGGAGCTAGGGAACGGTCGCCGGGAGATGGCGGCTGAGTGTTTTTATTAGTTGGGGCGTCATGGCGGCAGGAAGAGGACGTGTTAAACGTGGTTGAGGGGCGGTGAAGCTTAGAGGGCGTATCCGCGAGTAAAGTGGGCTGTGTAGCCAGCACCAACTTTCTCTAAAATGTATTTCTTTTGCGGTGTTTGTTAAGAGTAGTACTAAAGCAAGTAGGTGCAATAAATAGCTGCACATGTGAGTATAGCAGTTTAAAACACCGTTAGTGGTACCCCGTAGTTTAGGTCGTTTTCCTTTGTGGAGCAAAGTGAGGCAGATCACAACCGATAGTAAACTGGGACGAACACTCATGACTTAGTGAATTCCGCCACTGGTGTTACCTATTCACGTTCACACTGTAAGACATAAAATCACGGGATAGAATTTTTGTACGTTATTGTGCCATTACGTACTTCCTGTACGAAGATGGCGGCCTTGCAGGAAGTCAGGTTGTGTTGCTCCTGAAATTTTTTATTATTTATAGTCATTCCAAGGTTTGACTAGCGATAAGAGTAATCTGTAGAAGTAGTTAGTCTGTAATTAAGTGCTTTTACCGATATTTAATTGTAAATAAGACAGCTTATCGTACAGATGGCTACGGATTAAGCTCGCACGTGTGGCGAGGGAACTGTAGGGGAGGTACGGTGGGGTATTAGTAGTAAGTAAGGTTAGGAAGAGTAGTACGAGGTAGGAGTTAATTATAACATATTAGCATTCTAGGGTTAATGTATCATGGTAGGTCCGAGGGTTAAGTGTCCGAAGTGCAATAAGGCATGGAAGAGGAGTGAGGGGGGTGTGCAGTGTGATGGGTGGTTCCATGCAGGGTGCGTGGGTGTCACTGATAAACAGCTGACTTCATTGGCACAGAAAGAAATGTGGTTGTGCGAGAAATGTAGTAGCGAGAAAGGTGGATCTGCAGGGGAGGGCACTGAGAGAGTAGGAGATTGGATTCAGGAAATGATATGGGGTAAGTTTGTGGAGGGTTTACCAGTAGCGCAGTTAATTGAACCAGTCAGACAGGAGCAGAAGTTGCTGACTGAGGAGCAGAGGTCGGGATTAAAAAATGATGTGGATAGCGAAGTGCGATGTAAAGATGAAATGTTGGAATTGATGGCTAGGATGGGGAAAGAGTTGAATGACAGAATTAAGACAATAGAGGATGAGGTTAAAGGGGCATTTGCAGCTAGATTGCAAAGGGTGCTAGGTGAGATGGATAGAGTTGATGGCTGCTAAGAAAGAAATAGAGTCTCTGCGAAAGGAACTTGGGAATGAAATCCAGAGGAGAAAAGAGGTGGACAATGAGGTGGCAAAGATTAAAAGTAGGCTACCACTGAGAGTGTCA
>PNEQ01056964.1:0-24657 GCA_003012365.1 Medauroidea extradentata
AAGAGAGCGAGAGAGAGAGAAAGAGAGCGAGAGAGAGAAAGAGAGAGAGAAAGAGAGAGAGAACGTTGGTGAAGAATGACATGATGTGAGTATGGAGCAGCGCCTGAATGAAGAGGCGGAGGACAAGGGAGATTTATCGAGAAAATCCGCCGACCAACGGAATCGTCCGGCACGACTCCCACATGTGAAAATTCTGAGGCATGACGCCACCAGGCATCGAACCCGGATTGCGTTAGTGGGTAGCAAGTGCTCTAGCGACTGCGCCAACCGCCGCCCAATGACTATACATTGAAGTGAAAAAAAATTAATATGGCAAGTACTAATTAGAAATTTTAACAAGTTAAAATTATTTATTTTTTTTTTCTGAAACATTTACTAATTTACGAATCACGATCACGCCCATCATCTATGTTGAAATTGCTAACAGTACACGGAGTAGAATCGGATTAACCGTATAATAAGCACAACACGCGAATTATACGATAAAATAGAGACGAAAATGTTAGTGGCAAAATATTGTACAATGAAATTGTTCATGCACATTGTGACAACACTGTAGTTAGTCCCCTCTTGTACTCCTCACTACTAGAGCCCTGAAAAATTCGCGTTTTCTTTTAGGCGCAAGCTAGAGTTCCAGAAACTATAGGTCTGAACGACGTTCATAGTTGGCCGTTGACTTAATCGTCACATCTTGGAAGTAACGAAGCCAATAATAAAACTGTCTCTGGATACAGGCCCAGTTCACTGTGTCAGCGAGCAGATAATAAACAGCTGCTGTCTGCACAAATTCACAAATATTCTTGTAGACTAGCCTACAGGTCAGTGAACCCGCGAATTATTCCGGTCTCTACTTGCTACTTATGTTCTGACCCGCATATTATGGGTGCAGGTTAGAATCCTGAGCAGTCCAAACATTATTCTTCGTTTACTTGACATAGCATACAATAAAATAATACCTGGACGTGGAATGCAAGAGAAAACTTTCTCCGTGCAGTATTGCCACATCGTGCACGTAAAAATTTCTTCTACAATTTAGTCCGTGATTCGTGTAGTGTGCTTATTATGCGGTTTTCCCTTGGCATCATGTATGCTGTGTTTGTTTTATCCATCAAGCATAAGCAAATTGTAAATGGTTAAAACATTATATGATTTGTATAGTCTTATACAACACTGGCACAATCGATACAAACTACAAAATACAGTAAAATTATACTGATTTCGTATCGAACTATACAAACTGGCAGCCTTGGGTCTGTTTACCACTCAAGACTGTGGCATAGCAACAGAGTTGACGCTACGCCCAGCCCTCGTGAACGCACGCAAACAATTAACCTCACTTAGCGCGGGGCAGTCACGCCATCTAGAGATGCACATATACGGCACACGAAACCATTAACACCTGTTACACAACACGCATCACTTGAACTCGGCTCTAGACTATCAGTTTTCTCCTGGGTTACGAATGCTAATCTACATGACGTAGCCGACACGCCTGCTTGTAACGAAAACGTCTCATCGTGTATTTAACATTAACAAGCCTAAATATGGGATGTAATTTTCCGCTTTGGTGCACGGAGACAGAGCGGTAAGGTTCAGCTTGCCAACCTAGAAAGTAACCGCTTCGCTACTTTTAACTGCGAGCCAAGATGGCTTTCATTTTACACTTTTTCACTTGCAGTAAGTTTGTGGTAAAGTCCAATGCGTGCTTCTAGTTTTGTGTTTTAGAAATCCTAGAGGTATATTTGTATTTACAGCAGTCTAAAAAAACAGTTTTTAGCCATTTTGAAAGCCCAAAAATCACGATTCTAATAATAGTGCTGCATTTTATAAATTATATAAATATAGTTTCAAGTGGTTTTTTTCGCAGATAAACATATTGTTAATCAGTTTAGCGGTTTCGCGTAAAATATAAACACATCATGCTACAGCGTATACAATCCTCTTAACCCCGTTAAGCACATTAGCACGGAAGCTTTAGCGCTTTTAAGCTGACTACAAAATACGCATGCCTAGCGCCTTATCGCTTCTAAGTGAAAGACGTGCAGTGATTACGTCACTGCGCTAAACATGTAAATTAGGTGTGTAATAATGGCCATCTATTGCACGAGATGAATTCTCACGAATTTAACCACACACGTGCTGTACTATTTTCGTCCTCCTTAAGGACGTTGATCCTGTAATATTGCATTACTTTATATTTGTGCCAAACACTGTTCAAATTTTATACACCAAACAACATGTCAGTTCTCCTAATAAACATTTGACCCAGCAGTTTTTGCTTAGTAGTTAAAAATTGGCTGTTCCAGTGTACAGAAAATTACGAAAAAAGAAATTAATTTGCAAAAACGAGGTAATTCATATCAATACAAAACATATGAGCTACTTCAAGACATATTTGAGATTATGAAAGGTTACATTTTTTTACTTTTTTTAAAATTGATGAATAAGTAAATTTTTGCATAATTTTGAGTTGTAGCTGTTGCAGAAGTTTTCAAAAGTAACTTCTGTCAAACATGTCAAAATGCATTGAACTTTCAGTTCCTCTAATTTGGTTTCATAAGTTAATAAATTTTTTAATTTTCTCTAACCCCGCCAACAGCCATTTTGTGATTTTTGATGAGTGACTATGCAAGAATTACAGAGCCTAATTTTTTTTTTTTGGGGGGGGGGGTGACTTGTTATCTGATGCGTATAAGTTGAACAGAGTTTAGCCCAGATATTAAAAAAAGGAACTTTTACGCGAACAACGCCCTTAAAGAGACCAGCATTTGTTTCCAGCTTTTGAGTGTCATAGCAATGATAGCTTACAATAACTGATTTCATGAATAACGAATAATGTTTATTTTTAAAATATATATAATTTTAATTAAGTTTTATTTCCTTACAATCATATTAACATTAATTTTAATATTAGCTGAAGTATTTCTTAAAGTCATCGCAATCTCATGAACAGATAATTCAATGACGCCTGTATGTTCTCTGCAGCAAGGTTTTAAACTCAGTTTGTTATAAATATAAACTTAATTTATTAACTTCAAATATAGACAGCCATTACAACCAATTTCTTATAAAAATATTGTGATATTATGCCAAGAAAATTAATTCTCACGGGAAAGGTTAGCTGTTCGCTATACTTGAATACATGTTCATATCTGATGTTATTTCGTTATTGCCGGGTCCCCATTTAATTTGGCCAGTGATGAACGTTGGTGATTCGTCTTTAAACAACATAATCATCCTCCAATCATGCAATACGAAGACTACTACACTGTCAGAGTGGCCACTCATTGAAACATAGAAAATTCCATGACTTCTGATTTCCCTAACAAAAAAGTAAAAATTCCCTCGAATTTCACTTGAATGAAAACAACTTTTTAGCAATCAATTTTACTACGCATTTTCCAGTAAATATAAGGATTTATTTTCTAACGTTATTGTGTTGTCCAGCCAGTGAACTTGACAAAAAATGCAAAAGAAATAATGATCTGGACAAAAGTACACTTCTACACAACGAGAGTAATTATTTGAACAAAAATGCAATAAAGCTCTCAAAAAAAATCCATTTTTTATATGCTGTGACTTTTACGGTAGCTCAAAATGAACGAGGCAAGACAATTTCCTGATATTTTCCGTCATATTTCCAGGTGACCACAATTTCCCTGATAATTCTAGGTTATCCAGGTGGGCAGTTAACCTAACTGTTTTGAAGAAATTGATGAGACGAAAGGTTCTTGCGATTCTGCGCTATCTTTAACTATATCATAACAAGCAGTGCTCATCGTGGTTGTAAGTTAACGCCCGAGGACACAATGCACGTACTGTTTATTTTTGTTTACAGGACGCTCTTCAAATGGGCTCACTTACCGTTAACAGTCTTGTTTTTGTAAGTATTTGATAGCGAACGCCCATGGCAAATAGCTCCATTCAATACTATACTACTACTTTAAAACACAATATTTCGAACAATATCAGTAACAAAAGACTGCAATTAAACTCGACAAACGTCTAGAACAATCACAAACACGTAACGTATGCCAAATTCCCGATACAAAAATGGAACCGTCCCGCGAACAGTTTAGAACTGAGCCAAGCGGGGGTCTGAGACTGGCCACCAGTCCCGCAGCCAGCCAGACTGCCAGTCGCCGGTCAGGTCAGTACATGAGTCACTCGATCGTGACCCGGCAGTGGCAGCTACGACGGCGCTAACAACTGACAGCAAGC
Source organism: Medauroidea extradentata (assembly GCA_003012365.1). Lineage (NCBI taxonomy): Eukaryota > Metazoa > Arthropoda > Insecta > Phasmatodea > Phasmatidae > Medauroidea > Medauroidea extradentata. The sequence goes on from PNEQ01056964.1 coordinate 4,222, forward strand.
ACTGTCAGGGTCAGCTGACGAAACACGCAGCCTGCTCGTGTGTCTACAGTCGTCGTGTTATCCTGGCGCAGAACCGACCAAACATGTTTTCCCTGAACTTAGTGGGTCCTCGGTGACCGTGGAAAGCTGACGATAGTATCATGGTCTGCAGAGACAACAATTGTGATCTTTGCTGCTCAACCCTCACAGCAACTCCGAAAGCTCCGTATCAGTCGCCAAACAGAGTTTTATAATGTTTTACTTTTACATGTCTCTTAACAAATAATACAGCGTGTTGTCAAATTGCATGTCAGTATTTTTGGGAAACCATTCTCTTATCTAGGGGAACAAAAATGGTTATGTGAACATTTGTCATGAAACGCAGCATATCTACTCGACAGTTCGCATACATGATGCACGATTCATATTGCGGGCTGGATCATGTTGTATTTACCGTGGGCTACAGTACGGATATTGCGATTGAGCTGTTTACGTACAATTAGGTCTCAATGTGGGTAGCAAAGTATGAATACAAAAAAGTTTCCTACGCGCATTGCCGCGAAACTGTACGTTGAATAGGTAAATCGCAATGTATGCACTGTAGCACAGTAGCGCAACTTAAATGTGATTTGCGGTTAAATCGGCGATTTAACTATTTTTTGTCAGCAATTAAAAAGTGGAAAACAAAATTTTACAAGATGACGGTCAAAACCGAGCTTTGACAGCGACAACATAGACTGAAAACGACGGGGTTTTAAACTTTCTGCTATCAGAAGTTATATCTCAACTTATCTTTCTTTTTTTGTAACCTTAGAACAGAGTACGAAATCTGCCAACCTAACAACATTCACTTCTAGGACACAGATTTTACCAACTTTGTGACGAAATATTTGCTCCTTGTGAATTGTAACCGATATAAAAATTCAACGCCACAAATAGTTATACTGTATTAATCTAGCAAAACATTCGCTGGAACCGATATAAAAATTCAACGCCACAAATAGTTATACTGTATTAATCTAGCAAAACATTCGCTTGCAAAGTTGCAAAGACTATTCCCTAGTATAATTTTATATAGTGTGGATTTTCATACCGTGCTTTCTGAAACAGATATTCCTAGTTTGTGTTTTTAGACTGTAATTGTCTACTCGCCGAAAAAATCTGAAACCTCATGTAGAAATCGTTATGAATAATGCCTCTGAAAACTGTCTAAATCGGGCAGTTTCAGTTTGGGTGTAATTTTGTAAATAAAAAATCTTTACGATGATTATACAACATTCAGTATTTATGTTCCAGCCTTCAGCATAATGAAAATAGATAACGCTTTATGTAAACGCCAAATACAATGAATGCGAATCTCGAACCAACCAAGCATATGCATTTTTATAGTACGGTAACACTGCAATATTGATAATCTTACATCTTATTCTAGTTTTGTAAAATTGTTTATATTTTAGTTTTAAATAAATTTAACCTTCATGATAATGGCCTCTAAGTTGGAACTATGTGGTTGTATATGTTAAACCCATTTTCATTACGGTCGAGTTTTCTCGGAGATCTCCCGTAAGTCCAGTGCGATCAATATTTGTGCTGATCCACACTTATGCTGATCTCTGCTAAAATCTCTTCAGGTCACCTTTTCATCAGCCACTGTATTTTGTATACAAGCCATGTATAGTTATTTATTTATTTATAAACTACGCTGAACCTGGTACGACAATAACTGAAATTAAACATTCCTCAGGAAATGACATTTACTTTCGGCGCACTTACAGCACATAATTTGAGGTACATTAACTGAAGTGTAGCATATTATACAACATAGGTTGAATATTCATTCTTGTTTTGCTGCTATTCTTGTCACCTTACAATGTTTAACAAATTTTTTTGATGAACTTATAACTAGTTCAAATCTTTTACAATGCTGAAAAAAAAAAAAAAAAAAAAAAAAAACATTAATATAATGTGCGTGGAGTTCCATAGACTTTCTGCTGAATTATTACCTTGGTGAATATTACGTTCGCAACAGCTTTGGAAACTTAGCAATGAAAAGGAAAGCTTATTTACAAAAGTACTAAGTAGAAAATGCAGCATCAGCTATACGTCCGTTTTAGCAGCCGACCTTGTTCCGACGACGTTACTTGCGCAACGACGGTGTCGCGCGCGGACACTGTTCCGTAACTTCTACATCCTGTCTACAGAATGCGAGGCAACTCCGCTGACAGTATCTCTTACGCAAGTGGTAGACAAACGTCGTTAAGGAACTATACACAAGCTGTCCAGAAACAAACGCATAATGAGCACGCCCCGCCAGTCTTGGGCTAAAGTGGAGACGAAAATGCTAAGTGGCAAAATGTTGTGCGACATATTACGTGCACAATGTGGCAACGCTGCGCGGATAAAGTCCATTTTTGCGCTCCACGTCCAGGTATTATTTTATGTAGCCTACGTTACGTAAAGTAAACGTAGAATCATGTTCAGGCTGCTCGGGATTTTAACCTTCGTCCATAATAATAAGGTCAGAACAGCAGTAGTTAAAGATTCCTGTGGAGCGCAAGAGGGAACTAACTACAATGCTATGTTGCAATATTATCAGTATAAAATGAAGTATAACATTTTTAAACTCACATTTTCGTCTCCAATACAGCAGAGTATTCGCGTGGTGTGCTTATTGTGCGTTTGTTTCTGGACATTCTGCATACCCTCCACATACGATTAGCGAGGCCGCGGTTGTAGTGGCTAGAACACTCGCCTCCCGTCAAGGCGGCCTGGGTTAGATTCCCGGCGAGGTCGGTCAAGTTTGGGGATCGTGCCGGACGATGTCGCTAGCTATTAGGTTTTCTCGAGGATTTCCCGTTTCCTCCGCCATTTCACGTCACCATTCGTAGCAATCAGATGCCTACGTGCGACCAGTAAGACGCCTGCATCTGGAGTGTGATAACCTGGCGCTCGAGTACTCTCCTCATACGATGTTCAGCAATACAGTTTCATCATTTGATTTCTGTAGCAAATTCACGTAATCTAAGCAGGTTAAGTTTACTCTGGTATTAAATTGCTTGAAGCGAACAAACTCTTGTATTGTAACATAGATCTGATTCAGTGTAGTAGAACTGAATACTTTCGTCTTCACCATTTAAATAAATACATCGCAGCAAATTGAAAAGAAAATTTAAGGAGCGCAGTCTACCTACGAAAATAACACACACTTTAATCCATGTAGCCGATAAGTTTAAAAAATTCGGCACGGTTATTAGAAACCTGATTCTCGGGGCTCAAAAACGCTTTTTCAGACTCCCATATCTGGAATAATTACAAATAGACACGAAAAACACAAAAAAACATAAACATGCGCTGGACATTAAACTATACTTTACTCAGATAACAAAATTATATTGCCAAGTCTCACGGGGAAAAATTAATGAAAAGCAGACGATACTGACATTACACCCGCCGGTCAATAGCACTCTTAGCGATCCACTGATTTTGTGCTTTACACACACTAATGCAAATTATCTCGGGTTCAGCTGTATGTATAAACGTAATGGAATCATTACATTCAAATTTTATATATTCTCAAGACGTGCGCATTATTTAAAATTTTGCACACGCATTAGGAATCTACGACAGTATAATAATTTATTGGCTATTACCTGGTATTCTCACTGATTATAAAATAAATAATTTTACCTGGCTGCGACAGTTTTACAGTCAAAAATTAAAAAAAAAAGTTTAAATAAGTAATTACGTATATTTTCCATTCGGTTTTAAAATTATAAACTAAGATTTTAGATTGAAAAATTGAAAACACAAGCTTATGCAGCAATAGAAACTTAAAATTTGAAAATAATCTTGTAAGTATAAAGAGGTTGTTAAACAGCGATATGACGTCTCATAGCTAAGTTAAACTTTATTTTATGAATAAGCTTAAAATAAGAATAAAGACATTAACAAAAAATTACTTTAACGTAGAAAATAGCGAGGGGTCCTTTCTATTATAACTACTCTTCCTTAGCGAATAGCTAAACACAACATTTTAAGGCAACTGATGACCAGCAACTATGCATATGACTATACATTTGCCGCGGCTGAGCGGGTAGTGTTTTTTTTTTTCACTTAGGCAATGCACAAAAGTGTCGGAGAAGCGAATCTCGGCGGCGGGGACTGTGGCGGCTGACGCAAGGTCGGGTAAGAGAGCAACAGAGTGGCGGCAATGTAGCGAGAGTATGCGCCGGCGGTAGAGTTTGGAAGTGTTGATACAGTGAGTGCATTTCCGTGTGTGTGGACGGACGAGCAGGTAAGACTTACCGTGAGTAAAGAACAGCTTCTGAAACGAGACAATTCATGTGAAGAGCAGCTGATGTAATTTAAGGACTGCTTTTTTGGTAGAAATAATTTTTTACAGTTTACGTAATACAGGCAGGGCTACAGCAAGTGTTAACTGAAGAGACTTTGGTCAGCAGTTAACATATAGATCTTTAGCGCTGGTGAGGGGTGACATGCGAGTATGGAGCAGCGCCGGAATGAAGGGGCGGGGAAAATGGAAGATCCCCTAGAAAACATGCCGACCAACGGCATCGTCCAACACGATTCCCAAATGCGAAAATCCGGAGACCGATCTTGCTGGGAATTAAGCCAGGATCACCTTGGTGGGACACTATGTGATAGTAAATATTTATTGTTAACATTAATTTAGCCTATATACTTTATGTGATTAAATTACTTTGATTTAGTTCGTAATAAATTAGGACTTTTAATTATTTTATTTGATTTAATTACTCCATCTCTATCAAGCCTGGCAGCGTCGTGGGCAGCATCGTGTAACAATACATTATGAGCAAAAGAAGAAATGAAAGGAACGGAATAGAAATGTGTTAATGCTTTTTAGTCGGCCGCCAGGTTTTACGAGGAAGAACCATTTGACATCTGGATAATGGCAAGACTGATGATGTCCTAAGCACTGTACATCCTATAGCGTGTCATATTAGACGGTCTGGCGACGCTAGAACGCGGCGGAAACGCCAATAGGCTGTTCCGCTGTGGAAGTTCTAGGAGTAACAAGCCACGGAAATTTTTTAATCTGCCAAACTGCAGTCAGCACGTCATGCCTGAACAACCAACACGCATTTCTACATCACACTGTCGCTGGCACGGCGCGGTGAAAACTGTTTGGCAGTTAGCAAAATACCACGACATTAATTGTAGCGTACCTTTCGCGTAGCACGAAACAGAGCCAAATGTTATGATATGATCAAAACCAACATGCTTTGATACGCACGCACCTCTCGCTTTGCTCAGACATCCCTGTATTGACGCTTGCCTAGACGCGATTCTAGTACACATATTTTATAATAGTATATTAAGGCAATCTTGCTAAGAGTGCTTGTACAAGGACGGCTATTTCAATATTCCCATGTGTATTGTTTGTCAATATTTGTTGTTGAATTAGGACTGTAGCACTGACTTTTGAGATACTACGCTGAGCTGAGACTAAAAACTTCCCTGATTATCATGTTGCAGAAAACGTCGACCTTGAATTAGAGAACAGGGTAGCTACGTCCTTTTACATACATATGTTTGTGACATACGAATGAAGGTACTTGAGAATATACAGTATCCAGTTAATGTTAATCTTCGCATTTATTCCTGGTGCGTTACACACAGTGGTGATAAGAGGGCTGGCAAAAGTACAGTCACATCTCTTAAACCATTGCCGATGCAAGACGGTAGCAATGAGCTTGGCTCCAATAGCACTCTTCCGTGGGTTTGTTTATTATTCTCCAAAGTTAATACGATAGAATTTATAAGGATGCAACAGACAGTGTAATATTTATTGAAGGCAATGCTCGTTGGCATCCTGCCGCATTGGAGAACTACTACCAGGAAACAGAGGGCATAAATAATTTGACTTAGCCAGAAAGGTCTCTCAACCTCAAAGCATGCTTAGAACGCACTTTGGCATCTCATTGCACGGCATCCATTTTTCAACTTACGAGCTTCCAAATATGACACCATGCGTAGCAAAAATGTCATTTTTATCAGTAGAGAGGTCCCTTTGAAATAAAATCGTTTCTGTTTGTGGTGAAACTTCACACTACCCTGCGTCTGTTATGAGATATGGGTCGTGTTTGACGAACTGTGATGTTAAAAAATGTTAAATGGAAGCCTGGATGCGATATTCAACTACATCTATATAGAGAGTAGTTGGCAAATATGCACTAACACACGCCACTAATTTTTACATATGGTTGTGAATGTAACCTCTAACCGAGTCACGTAAGAGGATTCTACCTTACGATCGTTTTGTATGGGCTCAGTCAACAGGACGTATCCTCCATGTTACAAAAAATTAGATGTTAAGTGAAGATATTTCGGTCAGCACTTAACATCGAGGTCTTTTAGCGCTGGTGAGCGGCGACACGTTGGTATGGAGCAGCGCCGGAGTGAAGGGACGGGGGAAACGGAAGGTCCACGAGAAAACCCGCCGACCAGCGGCATCGTCCGGCATGCGAAAATCCGAAGACCGATCCCGACTTTTGCTGATTGGTCCTTTTACATGCATGACAATTTATTATATGATTTTCCACATATATTTGTGTTAAATTGTGTTAAATTGAAGTATTTCAGCCATTTTATTTGTTTGAAGTTCTCTTCATTCTTCTTGTGCTTTCCTGCCAGAGTAAAACACACGTCTTCATTCACCAACCTAAAATATGAGACAGGAAACAAAAAATGTATAACGTGCTGAGCCAAGCTAAGGAGAGGCGAAAAAACGATAGCAGACTTTGCAAATTGCCATGACCAGAGAAGGAAATGCATACCGCAGTGATGCCATTGTAACCCAAGGAAGACACTTTATGCTCTGCGTGTTGTTTTTACTTAACAAATGTATTTCTGTTCAAATCTATTCCTCAGTAATAGCTTGACAAAAAAAAAAAGGCATTTCTTAACTGTGCCATATTTTACTTCCGCTGTCCGAAATCGTGTTGACAAACACCAACAGTAATGGATCGGACTTAACGGCCCAATAGTGAGAGAGAAATCTCCAGATTTTCCGCCGACAAATCACTTCATTTCATGTTTAAGGGCTTGGGCCCGAGTTTCTCAGCTTTCGAGAGAATTATTTTTTAAAAATCCATACCAGAATCAATATCGTAAAATAGCTTCGTAACTTTTTTGCAAATTGGTTTTACTATGCAATGTAATTTTTCGAGACAAACTGTATGATGAGTATAGCTAATTTATCAATTAAAAGGAAATTTCGTTAATTTACTAATTAGCAACTATTTTACAGTCTTCTGACGCGACAAAATTAGAGTATGCAGTTTAAATCAGCCATAACAAAGTTACGAAGCGATTTTACGATATCGGCTCCCATTTATGTTTTAATAAATAATTGTTGTTAAATACGAAAAAACTCCTGTGCAAGTCAGACCGAACGAAGTGTCGCAACGGTAACACGTTGGACTTGCATTCGGGAGGACTGATTCGACCACCGCCTACGGCCATCCTGACTTCGGTTTTCCATTGTTTCCCGAAATCATTCAAGGCGAATGCTGGACTGCTTCCTTACAGGCCATGTCCGACGCTTCTCTCAGTTTCTGTCGCTGCACTGCGTCGTTTGTCACCGTCTCTAATGACCTCACTGTCTAAGGACAAGTCAGAGAACTGAAGTACAGACAGCATAACTTCAGATTACTTCAACTAGTGTAGGAAGGACATATTACATATAGTGATGTGAGACTGGTAACATAACATCTAATTTAGTCAAACATTACCATTCAAATTAAGCACGTTAGTCAAATTGGCCTGAACTGCTTATTTATTGCACTTGAAGTTCTGTTACATGTAACACACCGTTTACATCCTGTCTCAACAACTTGTACATGCACTGCGCTTTTGACATTTGAGCAATATATTAGTTTACTGATAGAGATTTGAGAACGTTCAAATTACTACTTTTGGTGATGAAAAACAATTTTTTTTAGGGGAGGGACACATATTAGTCTAAAAACCAGGTTTTTGTATGGACTAAACTTGTAGGATAAAGATTACGTAATATCGTTCAGTGGCAGGAAAGCCGGAGTTCAGACACAGGAAAAAAATGAAACATTCACAATATCTTGATCTTGAAATGACATTACTGGAAACCACGTCTTCCGAGTGATGCTGTGACAGAGGGTTACGCCCACGTAATTTTCTCTGCGGGCAACGAAACGACTGTTTTATGGTGTTTGAACAGCGATAAGATTAGTCGTGCTTTGGGCGGGAGAAAATAGGTGAAGAAACTGCACATTACCGTGAGTAACTCATCTCATCAGCCGTGGTTACACTAGTGCTCATAGCAATGTGCATAGAACCTGCACACGCAGAGCGCTTCACAGGCACGACTAGTATTATGCTAAGGCCACCTATTCTTACCTGGGAAGCGATTTCGCAGTATAATCACAATGTTGTAAACATATTAAATACTTTCTCGGGAGAACATTGACTGCTAATAAATGCAGGGGCGATTATTTTAGGGGCATGGAAATGCAAATACGTCGAGCAAATGACTGGAATACTCTATCGCGAACAAAATCTGAACTAAAACATAATTTTATGGGATTTATCTTTTTGCAAAGCAAATTTTAATTAGCGGACGTCTGTCAACACAGCACTAGTCAGCAGTATACCTTGTTTTCAAGTAAAAAAATAAAAGCATTTTTCAGAAAAATGAGAGCTTGAAACACAAATTCTGCAAGTAAGTTACATGAAAAAACTTAAATTTTTGTAATTGTTAATATGGCCTAATAATATCCAATGCTCTATAACAGAATTTCAAAAATACTCGTGTTTTGAAATTGTGTTAATATAGATATTTTGGATATTGATTTGATAACTACAAAAAGAAAGCTTTTCCCAATTTATATAGTTTTTTTTTGTTTTAAGACTTTCTTTTTTCTGAAAATTATTTTTAATTTTTTACTCGAAAACAAAGCGTACTACTGCCTAGTGCTGTATAAACAAATGTCCACTAATAAAATATATACTCGGCTAACAAATCTCATCAAATTATTATGAGTAGTTAAGATTTTATCAACTATTGAGTATTCGTGTCATTTGCTCGGCAGCTTACCTTTCTATCTCTCTCAAGCAAGATATTGAGAGGGCAAAAGTTAAGTAATCAGAGGTACAGCAATTCGCCAAATAATGCGCAAACAAAAGGAGGAGAGGGCAAGGGCTCAACTACGGAAAACTTTTTATTTAAATATATTTTGTGTTCTGCTGTGCAAAATATTTGAGCTTGACCAGTCGTAATATAATAACTTGGTGGGTATGCATAATTTTCCCACTTTATCACATGGTTAAAAATATTGAGATATGGAAGATAGTGAGAATTTTATTTCTCGCCCCCTCCTCCCTCATTTTCCCATTAGTCGTCGCATTACAATTGCTGCACAACGAGAATTTAAAAAAGAAGAGATACTATACTCGTTCCCAGCATGCAAATATGCTACTAATTACTAAAAAAAAATTTAATAGTAGTGGTTTTCGAGTCTATAACGTAGCACGAAACGATATCTCATTCGTACTTAAAGTGGTGCAATACTTCTTTTTGATTAGTCCGTAGTAATTTATCTTCAAGGAAATGCCAAAGTGTTCTGCTACGATGCATCTATGGTCTGATATTCTTTTTGTTAGCTCAAAACGTACACACGTTCATGAAATTCATATATTATGAAAGGAAAAGTTTATTCGGAATCGGCCGTGTCCTTTTTCTCAGATGAGATATTTACTGTATTGTTTGAGCTCTACCAATTCATGTTATGTTCAGCCAATTTGTGGTAACCTCCATTTTAATCTCGCATACTTTCTTTATGCTGTATAAACACATGTCCGTAAATATTTTGGACCCCATTTCAGTCGGCCATACCTTCGGCTACAGGTACTATCAGAAAATTGTTTATTGTAATGAAAAACACACATTCACGAAATTTCACCAGGCGATTAGACCACTTCGACGTGGGCCCCATTCGTAACCCGAAGCACTTTCGGCCGAAAGGTGATTATGTCGCATAATTTGTGCAGCATTTCGTGTGTGATGGAAGCAACAGACTTTTCTACCCGGCGTTTCATTTCCCGGACATCGGGCACCGTAGTTGCATATACGCACGGTCATTTACATAATCCCATTAGTGGTGTGATGTCCGGAGACCGAGGGGGGCATGAAATGGTCCATCACGCCCAATTCAACAATCGGGGAACTTGCTGTCGAGGAATTGTGGGACTTCCATCCCCTCGGTGTGGGGGTGCTCCATCTTGCTGGAAGATTACGTTTGGCTGCATGTTCTCCAACTGTGGTGTGACAGACAGTTCAAGCATGTCAAGGTAATTGGTAGCAACCCCCTGGAAGAAAAAAAAAGTCAATCATACGCTTATCTTCGGAAAGAGCACATCACCACGCATTTATCTGGGGGCTGTCACGTTCGTGTTCGACAAATGCATGTGGATTTTCCTACCCCCGTGTGCGACAATTGTGTCTGCTGACTTTTCCAGACACACGGAATGTCGCTTCATCATTGGATACGATATTGTTAAACTATACATCTTGTTCCATACGCTGCAGGATTGCATCTGCAAACTGTTGCCGTATAGGCTTGTCATTTGGGAGAAGTTTCTGCACTGTTTGCAATTTGTAAGCATAGAACTTGAAACTCTTGTGGAGCACTTGGTGAACAGTTGTGCGTGGAATGTGCAATTATCTACTTGCATGCCGAATTTATTTCTTCGGACTACGAGGAAATACACGAACTGCAGCTGTCGTCTCTGCAGATGCACGAGGTCTACCAGCTCCCTTTTTCTGCAACATACTGCCAGTTTCTTGGAATAGTTTGGGCCACCGATTCAGTGACTTCTTTGTAGGTGGCGGTTTCTGATACTGCATCCGATAACGTCTCTGTACGGTCATGGAGATTTTGTTTCCCACAACCACGGAACGCACATTGCTTTTTCCTGTACCATAATCTTAGAAGTTCCCTAAAACAGACGGACAAAAAGTAGACATTTAGGTGTACAGTTCACGAAACCGACTTCCGATAGCATCTCTATACCCCAAGTTATGGCCTCTTGAAATTGGGTCCATAATTTGCGAACATTCTGTATTTTCAGATCCTAACAATAAAACGTATTAATATATTTTGTATAAGAATTTTCCAGCAGCCTATCTTTCGCAATTCCATTCTTTTTCATCCTTGGTCGCTTCAAGTAAACATTTCTATGAATGTACTAAAAAGTAATTAAGTTACAAATATCAAAAGGGGAATACTTCGCAATTATTTTGAAACTATTATAATATTCTGTAAGCATGTCAGCCCTCGTGTACAATATTTTGTCACAAATATGATTTCAGTAATTTAGCTTAGATTAGCGGCGAGCGCAAATTTTAGGAACGTTTCTTTATTAAGGCCATGACCTCTTGCTTCCCTCCACGCTCCTAGTTCTCTGAACCACGTGTTCTGTTTCTACAATGAGTCGCTTAGTGTTTATGCGTATACCCCTGTCTCCGTATAAAGTTTTGTTGAGGGATGATAAAATTTTTTTTGTAGATTATATTACCTACAAACGTCACGTTTGACTTTAGTCCTTTTGAATTGTTTTCAAAGAGAAAACATAGATGGTGAATATGGTAAAAAGTAGCAACTTTAGAACTTCGGTGCTCCGTTTCTTTAAGGCCACGGGTTCCTATTTATGCTGTTTTTACGAAATTAATTTTTTAAATCCTGAAAGGGAGCAGACATCGCAAAACCGTTACATAGGAATGTTGGAAACTGTACTACGTAACCTAATTTTATCAAGACATAAGTTACCATAATTTGGACATATCGACTTTATTAGATTTTCTTGAAGTCAACAACTATGCAAAATTATAAAAAACTAAAAATTTGAAAAGAAAAAAAAAACGCTACATAGTGCAAACAATTTACAACATTTCTATGTAACGGTTTTGCGATATATCCTCCCTTTCAAGATTTAAAAATTATAACTTACTAAAATAGTATAAATTTTATACATGAATTTTTTTCTAAAATTTGCTAATTTTTACTGCTTCTAAAACTTTTTTTTTTTAATACAAAATGTTTATGTAAAGGGTTTATATATGTTTCAAGCTGTACACTGTGGCGTGTAGTTATGTGATTTTTTCCATTTCGTTGTGTTTATTGGTTTTCAAGTTTTGCATGAAGTAAAAATATGCAAATTTTGACTTTGAACTGACATTATGGAAAAACTGGCTGAGCTAAATTTTTTTTGTAAGAGGAAAATGTACTCTCAAATAGTGTCTACGAATCTAACCCTATTTTATACAAAAATAAAATTACGATTTCTCCACACTTGAACGCACTTAGTCCCTCAGTAAAAAACGCTACGATACCACAACACATGTGCCGGCCGACGTCGCTCCGCCTTATCGATTTTCACCTCACACACACACACAAATATACCCTTCACCAGGCGGCAGCCTTAAGGAAAAGGAAAAATTTAATCCTAACCTCTGTACCAGAGTCCTTTGGCTTAGCGTACAGTACCATCACATTGTTGCGGATCTAATTAAAGTGCTACTAGACTACTAAGAGCGTGAACAGGACCTGGAAGCACGCAGGATGCAAGGTCTACTATTGCTCGCTCAACATTTACCACATCGCCTCTAAGCTCGAGGAGACCTATGGACGTGGACAAGAGGATACAACTTTCTACAGGCTGTTCACCATAAAGTGAGAACTTCTTCAAATCTTCAGACCACCATTTTGCCTTCATGGATACTATTTTAAGTATGTTCACAACTCTCAAAACTGAACATCGAAGGCTACACTAAAGTACATTTTATTGGTTATTGTAAGTGTTGCCAAACTAAATAATTGTCATGGATATACGCCATTTCTAGCGAATGATGTTGAAACGCAGAAGATCCGCAGTTACATGAAAGGACTATGAACGAGATAATGAGCAACAAAATACAAAATAAACAAACCAAGGAAGCCAGAAATAGCCGTAGCAACACACATACAAATAATTCCGAAACAGAAATACAGCTGCTATGTAATGAACACATAACAAAAAGAAAACTAAAAAAGAAAAAGGAAAAATCAAACAGACAAGGACTTCGTAGACAATAACGAAAATAACACACACAATAATAGTAGACTCCTTTCGATGACAAGACATAATTCCCCCCTCTTCCGCACACCCCCTCCCTCCCTCCCTATTCAGTGACTCCTATTCCGGTGTTATTTGTATGTTTGTTGACTACATTCCTTTCTGGATTCCTTGGTCAGTTTCTTTTGTATTCGTGTAGCTCATTCTCTTGTTCTTAGTCCTTTTAAGTTACTGTGGGTTTTCTGCGCTTACACAACACGCGCTAGTATCAATGGTATCGCGTGGAGTGTTCCAAGGTGTGCGGTGCCCAGCAATGACTATACACAACACTGAGTTGTCTGAGGATCCATTAGACTTGTATGGTAAGGAACACTCCACAGCCAGTAGCGTACAAGAGGCAAGGTAGGAATTATCCAATAATTAGAGATGGTGAAAAATCGCGAGAATTTCTGCCAGCGTATTCTGCAAATCAGTGAAGCGTCCTGCGTCATGTATTATTGGTCGGTGGTTGTTATGCATGGTCTAGTTGTTTACACACGAATAACAGACGTCCAGTAGTAGCGCACAAGAGTTATCATAGGCCCAGTCAAATACGGACTCGCAAGTAACGAAATAAAACGTCTGAAATAAATACATTACATTGAAACCCAGTAAACAGTCAACTTTTCCCACGATAAATCATGTACTCTATCTATAATATATACACTTTGGTCACTGCAACAACACAACTGCTCAAAGCGTATGGTCGCTGCTAATACCGCACGCCTCGGAACACAGCCACGCTACGCCACTGGCTAGTAATGGCGTATATCCAAAATACACTTCAGCTTGTCATACACTTCCCTCCCAAAAATAATTTTTAAGATCGCAAAACCGACAAAGCTCACTTTAAAATGGACCGCTTGTATCACCTTAGTGAAGTGACGGCAGCTATCAAAGTGTCGTGTGGAACAGACGGCGAGAAGCGACTGTCGTGCAGTAACGTCCTCAGTCAGACAGGCTCGCCGATAGTGGAAGACAATAGCTAGCTGGGTTGGCAGGTCGGGAACAAGGAAACGCTCTCAATAACGCCGGTGACACTGAGCCAGCTATCGGGACAGCAGGCCAGGAAGACAAGTAAAAAAAGCGCGGCAAGCGAAGGTCGCGCTGAAAAGTAGCGCAGCAAGCAGCCTTGTGCTGACGAAACGCTGCTCAGGTGGACGACGAGAGGCCGGACCCTACCTTTGCCAGAAGGCATCGACGCCCTGAGCCCGACGCCCTCAAGGTCCCCCTGGCGACGAAGGACTTAGGGCGGGGCCTTCCTCGGACGTTCTTTCTCACTGATTTCAGACTATGATATGTGTTCCACAACTAGTAGTCTAGTTCTTGTTACATTAGGAAAGTGAAGAGATTTTGCCCACATGGATGGACGTATTTTATGCATGCGGACGTAGTTATGCAAATAATAACCAATCCACACTTCACTGAGATACTTAAGGTCAACGTCTACAAGTCTACCGTGTTTACCTAAACATTTTCTTGGCTCTTTTGTCCTTCGAGTAGGTCTATTATGATTAAATGCTTGTTCTTGTGTTACAGAACATACTTTGGACCTTCCTTCTGCCTGGTACGAGTATCTCAAAATAAATTACTTTGTGGGTTGGTTCCTTTTTGCATAACTACGTGTGTTCGAGGTGTAGAAAGGCTGAGTGGTAAGGACGACACTGTGCGTCCATCATGCTAGACTCTAGCCTCTAGGCTCAAGTCACTGAACTCGCCTCTATGAGCATTCCAAGGGACCCTATAAATACATGTATAAAGTCATATTAAGGGCGCCGCCTACACGCGCAGTGAGAAGCTCAAAAGCGACGGCGCAGTAAGGTCGACCTTGAAGCGCGCATCAAATGCCGCGTCACCTCAAAGAGCCGAGCTCTGAACTACCGGTTTTTACTATGAGACATTAAGCGGTGACCATATAATTTTATTGGTGGAAAGTCAGCAAGTAAGTTCAGTGCAGATCGCAATCTGAGTTTCACGTACATCCGGTTAGTACATTTTGAAGTACGGAAGTCTGAAAAGGCCGTTTTTAGCCATGTTGGAGGTATTAGAACCTGTGTTTTTAATGAGCGTGGCGTTATGAGATTGCGACCTTGTCTGAAGTTTGTTTTCTATTCACACATTGGCACAATGGGCACACGTGGAATATTTTCGTAGTAACGCCGGTTTACAAACACACTGCAACGCATTTGGAACGCGGGGTAGGCGGCCGCCTTAAGGGCATGGCCCCGAGTTTCTTCGCATTAATTGTCAATTATTTTTTAAAACATAAATGGGAGCCGATATCGTAAAATCGCTTCGTAACTTTGTTATGGCTGATTTAAACTGCATACTCTAATTTTGTCGAGTCAGAAGACTGCAAAACAGTTGCTAATTAGTTAATTAACGAAAGTTCCTTTTAATTGATACATTAGCTATACTCATCATACAGTTTGTCTCAAAAAATTACTTTGCATTGTAAAACCAATTTGCAACAAAGTTACGAAGCAATTTTACGATATTAACCCTCGTATGCATTTTAAAAAAATAATTCTCTCGTAAGCTGAGAAACTCGGACCCAAGCTATTAAGGCCAAGCTCTTTAGTTTCTAGTTTTGCAATAATTATTTAAGCTTAAACGAGACTGGATATAAAATTTCAGTCTGGCATATTTGTTTAAAATGGTTTTTGTTGTGATACCAAAAATTTTCAAAGATAGAAATTACACAGTGTCGACTAAAAAGTATATTTATCAGAATTTCGTTAGTTACGTAAGTAGTTAAAACCATGGCATCTAGTTGAAAAAATCAGCCAACATGGAGAAGCTGATTTTAAACAAAATTGCCAAACAGATTTTTGGTATCTGCTCTTGTTTAGGCTAAAAAAAATTAATATCGCTAAAAATATAGACAATAGAGAGCATGGTCTTAAAGATGCAATTGTATTCACACGCCTACACTTGATTCTGCGCAAAGATTTTCTTACTGAGAATACGAACCGCAAAAGCAATTCTCCTCAATTTTCAGCCACGACAAAAATGCTTCCATTATTACTGGGTCACTTGAAATTAGTTAATTAATCTGCACACGTTCAATGTTCTTGAAATGCTATTTTAAAGGTGTTATGCATCACTTGACTATTTGCCAATTGTTACATATGTATAAAATGCGCTTTAGGTTATTAATCAGTTATAATAAGAAAAGTATTTTAGGCCATTATTTAAATATTCACTTTATAAGACTAAAATATATTTTGTAAGACCGTTTCAATTCTGGAAAAGTTGTTCTACTGGTACCTCACAATTGGCGCATAGTCAACTGATGAATAACACTGTTCATTTTGAAGAAGACATCACTCATGCACGTAGGGCAGTTTTCTATTTAACTTCAATCGACCGAGGCTCTGAACACAACTCTGCGGTCTGGGTAGCCGAACACCTTAACAGAGGTGTATTCAGGTTAGTATGAAGTAGCGCTGGAATGAAGGGGCGAGTAAAAAGGGAGATCACCAAGGAAAACCCGCCAGTTAACGGCATCGTCCCACATGCTAAAATCCGGATTGACATATACCGAAGTCGAACCCGGATCGTGCTGGTGGGAGGCAAGGTTCCTAGCCGCGATTAGAACTTTGGTATGGCTCAGTTAGAACACCGACAGGTGTTTATGAGTTCGAAGCTAATTTAAAGTCTTAGATAATACTTTCTCGTTGTGTAAATTGCTCCTAGTATAGGTTCTTCGGGATAAAGTGAGCACTAAACATTTAACTGTTGAAAAATATCACTAGTTGTTTTTGCATATTATTCAACGTAACTATAGTTGCCATACTGCTAGTATGGTTGGCAGCGAGACGCGATACAGTTCCGTGTATTTTCGTATTTAAAACAACAATACTGAAACAAAAGCAACTGGAATCGACGTAATTGTATTTTATATAATTAATAAACTTTATTTTATCAAACTATACAGATTCACACCAACTGTACAGTTTATCTTACATCCGCAACCATCAATTGACGTGTCTAGTGAGGTTAGACATTTCCCGTCGTTAGCCGTTAACGCGCGGAAAGATACGAATTGCCTGAAAATAGAATTTCAGTAGGGCTTTTCTGAGTGCTCACTTTATTCCGAACCGTCTATACTAATTTAGTTCAATAATGCGCGCCTATTAGGCCTAGGTAAGACCTACTTGTTTTTGTGGCCCTCAAGATAAAACTAGGGCATATTCAAGCAGATCTCTCGAGGAACATTTACCTGAGTCGTCAAACAAACATACAGGTATTTTATTACCCCCCCCCCCCGACGAAAAAAGAAGGTTGTTATAAGTTTGACGTTTTTGCGTGCGCTCGCGGGCGTGTGTGTGTGTGTGGTAGGTGTGTGTGCTTGTGGCATCGTAGCTCCTAAACGAATGGACCGATTTTGATGCGTTTTTTTATTTGAAAGCTGGCTTGATCAACAGTGTTCTTAGCGTTGATTCAAGAAAATCTGTTCAACCGTTAAAATACCATAGCTATTGTCTATTTTTTTTTCTGGTCTAATCGACTTGAAAATTAGTATGCTGTGAAACGGGATTTTTTAAAATTTTTTAAAAGTCTTAACTTATTTATATGACATACTTCTCACAAATAAAATCAAAGGCCCACTGCTTAAAGCCGCTCTGCACCTAAAAATTCGAAAGTTTTTAGTTGTACCAAACACTGTTTTAGTAGTGTTTAAAAATGTTATAGTAATGTTTAAAAATGAGACATTTTTCGGTTCAGTTCGTACAAGCGTTTGTCAAGTAGCGATTTAACTACCTTCGCTAATAACCAAAGTAAAAACTATCAAACGATACAAATTAAATCATTAAGAAAAAGAAGAAAAAATTAAAGCAACTTCGTGCCACCTTTGTAATTTCACGTTAAAGTAATTAGCACTTAAAAAATGCTTTTTGAATGTAGCCTACCTACATGTTTGCTAGTACGTACCTATATTATTTTAAATAATAATATTTACGTGAAATAACATATATGTCATCCTGTAGCTAAATATAATTCCTTTCACTCAGAACTATTTCATTTGCATCATTTGAACAGTTAGACCTACTTTAGGGAAAATAGTCGAATCGCTACTTTTACTTGCGCTGGTAAGAAAATTATGTAACCAAAAATATTTTATTGGTGGGGAATTACCATTTGTGTTTGGTACAGTTCTAAAATTAGAAGCGATATTTTTTTTACGCACACGACAGTCTTACCAGTATTGTTGCTATGTAACAGCTGATAAAAAGAGTCACTCTGAGATTCATCCTAGTTATATTGATTCGTTCGTTGTGGCGAGAGGGTTTTACGGCCCTTAAACAACGATGTCTTTAGAGCCGATGAGGGTGAAATAAGGTGCAAAGACAACACAACAACCATGCCTTAGCTAGGATTCGAACTCAGGACTTCTCGACGCGTAGTTCTTCGCCTAACCGACTAAGCTACAGAGGCCGACTTCAATCGTTGAAATTGGCACTTCTTTACTAACTATACTATACAATCTATGCAATTTATCCGTACGATTTGCAATGTTCTTGAAGAAGCACTATCATAGGAAGTCTTACTGCTAGGTTTATCTCCCGATCTTTTTGTACCACGTTACGTCTCACTATGCGTAATATTTGTTTCTTCGCTGAAGATAATACCACCGCAATCTCTAGGATAAGGCGGCATATATTCCTGGTTAAATGTTATTTACTTTACAATATCATATTCCACGTTTGAAAACTTAAAATAAAGCAACCATTCATTCTTAGCAAAATAATATTTTGCAGTTATTTATGAAGAACATTACAAGCTTCAATTTTCAGTTCGTATAAAATGTCTATAAACAATTCACAATTTTCAATAAAAGTGTAAAAAAAAAAATCATGACATGCTGCCATTTTTCCAAAAGCAACAAATTCAGGCCTTAAAAAAGACTTAAATTACTAACCTTTTGTATGATACACAACACATTTAAGTTGCAGTTTATTTACGAGGGATACGTTATAAGTATATTACCAATCCTAACACTTTTTATAATTGTATACGTTTAACTACGATTAAATATGATAAAGCTAGTTTTCTATTATATAAATTATCGATAATGTAATTCCACAAAGGTTCCGCAACTTTGAAAACGATAAAAGTTTATAATTTCCTAACAATATCAATTTGTGTAGACACAAATTTAGTAGTAGGACCACATATTTTGAAGTCGAAGTAAACACACTCATGGCTATCGTAAACTAATTATCTTATGCTAATAAGTATCCATACTAATGATGATGTAAATATACATATAAAAGAAAAATGTTAGTGCCATTGCATTTATACTGGAAAGAGGCAAGTGCGATACGAAATAAAATACTACCCCCTTAACTTATATTTCGCCAAGTTTTTAGTTAATCCTTTGTTGTCTGTTCGGTACAAATTTTGTAACAGATTTCAAACTAACTTCTTGATGAGCTATACACTTCAAACTTTAAACATAGCTCATAACTAGATGGTAATGCATTATAAAAAATTGAACAAAAAGTTATAAAATACCACATTTTTAGAACTGACTAAAACGCACAAAATAATTTCTCCTTGCCCCATACATTTTATATAACACCATACGAAATGTCCTGAAAATCTGTGAGTGCGAATTTGTAATTGCTATAAAATACACATGAGATTTAAAACGGAAAGCGTGGAGCGCATTCAATAATTATAGCAAGGAGCGTAGAGAGTAGTTGTTGAGAAAACAGTTGATTTCATTCACAGTAAAAAAAATTGTTAGTAAATTAGGTGCAGGATTCACACAAAAATTATGTAATCCGTGAGCACCATGTTTTTCGTTTTAAATCTTATAAGTATTTTAATTCAATATTCATAATCATAAACTTTCAGGACAATATGTATGGCACTGTAATAAATTGTTTTAAATTTTAGTAGGTATTAAAGACGTGATAGATACATGTTTTTATTTAAATTTACTTCCAAAGACCAGTGCTGAATCGAAAGACAAACGCGCAGTAGTGACAACTTATTACAGCGAGGCCAACCGCAAATGCGTTACATAGTAGCGGCTCAGCGGGCAGAGTTTTCCTTCTGTCAAGGTTTGTGTGGTCGTTCCAAGTGCCGCAGGGCACGAGGTAGTTCCAAGTGCCGCAGGGCACGAGGTAGTTCCAAGTGCCGCAGGGCACGAGGTAGTTCCAAGTGCCGCAGGGCACGAGGTAGTTCCAAGTGCCGCAGGGCACGAGGTAGTTCCAAGTGCCGCAGGGCACGAGGTAGTTCCAAGTGCCGCAGGGCACGAGGTAGTTCCAAGTG